>JADRCD010217624.1:12243-25693 GCA_019843815.1 Montemys delectorum | reverse complement strand
CTATCAGTCCTTCACTGCATCTTATCATGTAAGTGTTGTGACACTTCATCACAAAAGTGAGAAAGGAGAAAATATCATATAACTTTATTACATGGAATATAAGTGTTTTATTACTTTCCCTTGTTGTCAGTCTCTTAACACACTCACCCATACAGAAACATGCTCACACACTATAGATACAGTTCAAACTTTCAGAATGCCCCTCATTTCTGACAAAGTTCCCTCAAGGATAAAGAAGAAATATGACCCATCCCTAACTAGTTCAAGAGATGGTCCTGGGATTGACAACTTTCAATGAGCTATAAACACACTCATCAATCTTAGTCTAACATTATTTTCCAGTGAAGAAGATCCTTAGAAAGGTGATGACTTCTCAAACTGGGGCCAGAAATGTGTAAGATAAACCTACATTATTTAGGGAAGCCCAGATCATGTTCAACTTGCCTGCTCCCCCATCCCCAACACACACAAGTGCACAGACATACACACCCTATAGAAGAGAAATTAATACTCAGCAGTTTAACCTAACATAACTCTGGTGCATTATATTTATATAAGTTCAATGATTGAATTAATAATCAAATGGAAGAGAATAGGTAGATAATGCATGGATAGAAAATACCTTATGTAAATGTTCGTCAGGGAGGAAGTATATGACTTTTCACTGTGTCCAATGGTAATCTTTAATAAGAGAACCCAAGAGAAGAGGATAAAAATAACTTTATAAGTGAAAAACTGAGGAGAGATATTGCTCATCTGAATGATCATGGGTTAATTGCTTTAATCATGTTCTCTTGAAATGATAGGATATAAAAGTCATCTTTCTTCAACTTGGCAAATCCAAGTTGAAATGAATGGCATTAAGCTGTAACAACAAATAAAAACAGAAGTAGATGTCACTATTCAGTACAATACCATATTCCAGTTAAAAAGCAAGACAAAAAAACCCATTAATTAAAAACTATAGAAGAAAAAATCATGCACCCTGCCTAATTAATAATGATGTTCTGTACTAGTTAATTAATTACAACACACTATATTAAAATATGGTGAAACTAATAGGAGGGAGTGACTGAGCGTGTTCATGGGACTGCTCTCTGCAATCTTTGTAAGATTTTTGTAAATATAAAACTGTTTTGAACAATTATTTCTTGAATGTATCAGGTACAGTCCATTGGGTTTCTGTAAAAGCAAAGCTTGTAAATATGTCAAGTGCCATTCAGACAAAAATGTCTCCTCCTCTTTCACTTCCTCCTGTTCAACCCCCCTTTTCTTTCCCTCTTTTCTTTCTCTTTCTTCCTTCCTTCCTTCCTTCCTTCCTTCCTTCCTTCCTTCCTTCCTTCCTTGTGTATCTCTCAATCAGGACTTCAAGTGTATCTGTTCTTCATGAATTCATCTGGAGGTGTGTGTGTGTGTGTGTGTGTGTGTGTGTGTGTGTGTGTGTACATCCAGAGCATTCTAATTTCTGGATTCTGTTTAATTTTTTTAAAGGCTGTTGGGATTGACCAGACTGTGCTATGTTGTCAACTCTCTTCCAATTGTCAAGTCTCAAAAAAGTCTTTCCTGTTCACAACAGATTTTTATTGTAGTTTTGGTGTTCTGAGTCATCATCATTTAAGGTCATAAGCAAATAAATTGTTCACCAACAAACATCTGAATATTTCTGTTATATTTTGATAACAGTAAATCTGGAAGTTGTCTTTTTCCCAGTGACTCATCTCACTTTAGCTTACATTCCCATCCTCCAAAGACATGGAGAGTACAGCTATTAAGTGGCATTGAAGGAGGATAGTAGAGCTCTGTTGACTGTGCTTAACAGAGAGAATGACTGGCTCCCATTCTCCCTATTACATATTTATCATTCAACCAAAGTTTAAGAACCAACTTAATCTTCTGAATTAAATTGAAATTTCCTTATCAGAAAATTATTATTTTATCTCTTCATAAGTTTTAGATGTTTTTCTCTAGAACAGAGGATGTTCAAAAGTTCAATATTCAGACTATCATCAAAAAACATATGCAACCTGAAATGTTTGAAGGGAGAGACTATATGTTTTATATTAACTTAGCTCTGTTCAGTGGTCTAATAGGACTAGAGCTACTTCATATAATGAAATGGTAAGGAGGTAAGGACAAAGTCAATGCATAGGAGATTTTTTTTTTTTACATTTTCTTTTTTTTATTTATTTAATTTTTTTTTAGATATTTTCTTTATTTACATGTAAATTACAGTGTAAAGACAGGCTCTTGAGCTCGGAATACAGCTTACTGTCAGAAAATTTGCCTAACATGCAAAGTCTCAGGTTTGATTCACATGCTATGAAAGGAAAACTTCAGGCTAAGTTCAAGTCCAATTTCTATCCTTCTTGTCTTTCACCCTTCCTTTTGCTCCCCCTTTGTCTCCTTTTTTCTTCCTGTCTTTCTTTTTTTCCCTCTTCTTTACATTCTACTTCTCTTCTACCAAGATAACAAAAGAAAACATAAAGAAAACAGTTGAGTTTTATATATACCCTTTGGGTAAAAGACAAAGGCAGGAGTAAATAGGAAACTGCTTGTGGCCTTCTTGGGCTCTATAAAAGGCTCATCTCTGACTTGTAACTCTTATATAGGATGTGTGCATGTTTGTGTTTGTGTGTGTGTGCATGTATGTGTGTACTCCTCAATATAGAGTTATCTCACTTTCATTTGTAATTCCTTCTCTTATGTACAAATCAGTACTCACAGATGACATAAAATGTGCTTTGTAAACCATTATCTTCTACATAGCATAATAATTTCTAGTGTCTGTTAAAGTCGCCTCCTTCACTATTATAGGTAGTCACACTCACATGTGGAAATCTTATCCAAGAGAGGAATTTCTGTATATATACTAAAAATACAAAGACCATAGGAAAGAAATGCATTTGACTCTACTTAACTAGAAGTAAATTGTCACTAGAGAAGGCAGAGCTACCAAGGCCAGAAAACAACAGGTAATAAAATAAAGTCTAGAAAACTCAAAATAGGAGAGACAGGCACTCGGAGGGGCTGTGTGAGTTTAAAAGTGAAGATTTGCTGATGCCACTGTTTTGCCTACAGCTAAATGTGAATAAGAAAAATACTGATATAAACTTGGGAATAAGAATTACCTGCTGTTCAAACCTTCAATTAGTTGCCAAAATAATCTTGTTGGTTTAATATTTTAAAAGTTTAATAAATGCTAAATGTGAAGAATTAATAAAGATACTTAAAGAAATGTGTGGGTCCTGGGGAGAGTGAATTCCTTTAGATCATTTCCATCTCATTATTTTCAAGTAGCATTTAATATGAGATGAGCATCAAAATCAAGTCAGATCGTTATATGTTTTAAACATCCTTCAAATACACCTTCCTGGGTATATTTCTGTGGCTTCCTGAGGTCGCTGTGTGTGGAGATGGCATTTGAAACCAGGACTTTGCCCTGCAGGTCACCTGACAGAGATAAATTGACAAGCACACAACTGGATACAAGCTTGAAGAATATGTTCACAGCCCAACAAGGCAAGCATTATGATTCCAGTGAACAGATAAATGGCACAATGTGGAGATCGGAGTCACATGAAAATACGTGTTATTAAAACACATTTCAAGAGCCTTCTATTCCTCAGGGATTAATGATGAATAGAAGTACTTATGTTTAAAATTTAAATCTTCCTCATTGCTAAACAAAACTCATTTAATAAAAAACAGCCTGAGGATGTCTGGTCTCATTATGAGTCTGCTGTTTGCTTCTTTCTTTTTCCTTCTTTTTATTTTTATTTTTCTCTTTCTTTTTTCTTTTTTCTTTTTCACCAAATGCTCCCATAGTTTCTTTATAGGAAGCAATGTCATAAACAATATCCTATAGCCATGCTCCTCAGCTACTTGAAGCTTAACCATACATTCCCATTTCCTGGAGCAGTACATGAGGCCTATTGTCCCAGACTCCTTATTAATATCAATGTCTTACTTTCAAAAGCATAATAAACCATTGATCACCTTCATAATAAGCAGCTTCAGTGATTGATTCAAGCTCAATATGTATTAGCTTCATAGTACACAAGATCAATACAAGACTGCACTGAGCATGCATCGAGTGACAGCACTGCTGTTATGGGGCCAAAACCCTGAGTATTGCTCAAGCGTTGTGAGAGGCACAAGTCTAGTCCACGGTATCATGATATTTGCCTAATTAAGACAATTTAGGCACATTAGGGGATTTTTAAAGAGATGTGTACACATCATTTGGATTACTGCAGGCCCTATAGATTTTGGCAACTTGTTTAACTCTTAACTGAACCATCATTTTTATGCACAGAATACTCACAGTGAAGTAAATGTGAGGCTATATTTAAGAAAAAGTTCAAGTCCAGTAAAATTGAGGTTCTTGAAGATCACTGCATTTAGACCAAAGCTGAGAAACAATCACATGTTTTGTTTTGTTTTAGTTTTTGGGTTTTTTTGTTTGTTTGTTTTGCTTTGCTTTTCGAGACAGGGTTTCTCTGTATAGCCCTGGCTATCCTGGAACTCCAGGCAGGCCTCGAACTCAGAAATCCATCTTCCCTTGCCTCCCAAGTGCTGGGATTAAAGGCTTGGGTCACCACCACTCGACAATCACATGGTTATAAAATCCCAGAATAATTCCTTTCAAGAATCAAGCCTTCACTTCTTCATCTATACACAGCAGAGTTCAAAGTCTTTTTGGTTCAAGGATGGCAGATACACAGTAATTCATAAAATAGAGAATTTTTTTTAATTCTTTAATTATTTTTTACAGTTCAGTTTTTATTCCCCTCCCTGTCCACACTCTGACTGTTCCATATTCCATATCTCACCCCACACCCTCATCCCCATCTTCAAGAGGATGTTCCCACCTCTCATCCCCATCCCAGCAAACATCTCTACTCCCTGGGACCCCAAGTCTCTTGAGAGTTAGATGCATTTTCTCTCACTGAGTCAATACCTGGCAGTTCTCTGCTCTATATGTGTTAGGAAGCTCATATCAGCTGGTGTATGCAGCCTGGTTGGTGGCTCAGTGTCTGAGCAATCTCGGGTGTCTAGGTTAGGTTAGACTCCAGGTCTTCCTATAGCAGAACCCTCCTCCTCCTCAACTTCTTCCAGCTTTTCCTTGACTCAACTTCAGGGATCCCTACCTTCTGTTCATTGGTTGGGTGTAAATATCTGGATCTTATTCTTTCAGTTGCTTGTTGGACCTTTCAGAGGGCAGTCATGCTAGGCTCCTGTTTGTAAGAACACCATAGCATCAGTAATAGTGTCAAGCCTTGGGCCCTCCCCTTGAGCTGGATCACAATTTGGGCCTGTCACTGAACCTCCTTTCCTTCAAGCTCTTCTCCATTTTTGACTCTACAGTTCTTTTAAAAGGGAACAATTCTGGGTCAGAGATTTTGACTGTGTGATGGCAACCCCTTCGCTCCACTTGATTCCCTATATTTCTACTAGAGGTGGACTCTACAAGTTCCCCTCCCCACCGTAGAGCAATTCTTCTAAGGTTCCTCCCTTTGAGTCCTGAGAGTCTCTTACCTCCCAGGTCTCTGGTACGTTCTAGAGAGTCCCCCCACCTCCTACCTCCCAAGGTTGCCCATTTCCATTTTCTGTAGGCCCTCTGGGCTTCAGTACCACTCCCCTGTCCTTTATACGCAGTCATGTTCCCCTCTTTCCTTCCTTGTCTCCTTTCCCACCTGGGGCCCTTCCTCCCTTCCCACCCTGCCCCCTAGTGACTACTTTTGAAATTGAAATTTGAAATTTCTTGCTTTTGAAATTGCTTTTGAAATTTGAAATTGTTTTTGGTTACTGGAAGAAACTGCATAGTAACTGATTTCAGAGCTAGAAAAGAACCCAGTGCTTGAATTTGGGCTGTTCTACAGAGGTGTATTGACTCTGCTTCTAGAATAAAGTTTGTTTTGAGAATTATTTTTGGTTGTCAAAATTTTTAAATGTGAAGCTCTTAGTTATAAAAAAGTGAAAAAAAAAAAAAAAAAAAAAAAAAAAGCCTCTCATGGATCTCATGGATGACAATGAAAATGTGTAAGCCCAACAAATCACCCACCACAAATAATCATAGACAGTTAGGAATTGGTATTTTTCAATATTAGCAGTATTGTTTCTATATAATTAGAAAAACACTTATAAGTGTTTTTCTGCAAGCTAAATCAAGCCCTGGGCAGAAGGGGAAGGAGGGGAGAGCTCCATCTGGGTCCTGCAGGAAGGAGTGTCCTTGTCTTGTTAGGTGGATGGCTGGACTTGGTAGAGGCAGAGGCTGAGGAGGCTGAGAGGCCTTCTGTGGGACATTAGACAAGGCTGTTTAAGTGAAGGCCTGTTCCATTGCTCCCCACGGCGGATCTCAATGAGAAGAGGCAGTCCATGATTTTAAGACATTTATGTCATGGTGGAGAGTGATGATGAGACTTTCTCAGGGCAGGCCTGAAGTTAAAGACCTTCTACAGGGAGGAGTGTCTGGGAAGGGAAGTTTATTGGCTAAGCCTCCAGGCCCTTAGTTACCTCATTAAAATGGAGGTCTCTCTTGAGCCTATGTGACCACAGGTAACATCCTCTACCTGTAGAGGGGCTTGGGGCTTTTCCCTTACATGACTAATGGCCATGACCGCAGACCTATGGAGAACTGTGCCAGGAGCTGTGTCAGGAGCATGACAAAATGCCTACTGTCCTTTGCAGGGTTATCCTCTGCAGGGTCACCGGGGTTTCCAAGCTAGCTCAACCAGAAACCATGTTGCCTTTCACAGTCCTACATGGGCCCTCCCCACATAAATTAATCAAGAACATGCTTATAGACATGCCACAGGACAATCTGATGATAGAGGCCATTCCTCAACTGAGATTTCTCTTCCCATGAATGACTAGGTTGTGCCAGTTAGAGATAAAATATGACAGTATATGATGACTAAATAATTTCAGACACAATAAACACACAAAAGATTTGTTCTGTCATCTAGAGCTTATAAAGCCAATTTGATCCTTGAAAGAGATGGTGATGTTTCTCTAATGGGACATGTCATGCTCATTTCAGAAAGTGCTAAATGCCAGGAAGGGCTTAAGGTCTGAAGTGTAGCAGGACTGGAGCATTCACAGTGATCTGTGGCACATGGGGATATTATACAAGCTGGAGAAAGAGACAGTGAGGGCACAATTGTGTGGTCGAATTCACCAAGATGTGTTCTAAGAGCAAAGCTTTTCATGGTGGATCATATTTCTGTTGTTTTAATGTACAAATCTTGTCATAAGGCAAAAGGCAGTTTCATTGTTACATAGAAAATTAATTCGACAAGTATCCATGGTAGATTGAACACATGATCAGTGAAGGGTAGCATTGCACAGGCAAAAGAGTTCCTTGCAGGATCACAGAGTCATGATCAGGCCTGCCCTGATGAGTAAGATGAGTTTTGGGGCAGAAAGAACTTGGGATCCAACTAGAATGATGGGATCCCCTGTATGACTCATGGTTCTACCTTTTATGATAAACATTAAGAAAGGAGAAAGCAGCATAGTGAGATGACTTGAGGAGGGAGAAAAAAACTGGGGAGAGATAGATCTTTGAGGGAGTGAGACTGGGGTTAGAGGGAGAAAGGGAGGGAAAGTAATAAGAAGAGAAAGGGAATAAATTAAGAAAGAGAAAAAAAAGAGGTTGATATGCTTCTAACACCACCTCTCTCTCCATCTCTCTGTATCTTCCCCTGCCTCTTTCTCTCTGCCTCTCTTCTGCATCTCTCTCTGCAATCCCTCTGCATCTGTCTACACAGGTCCATCTCTGTCTGTCTCTCTGAGCATGTCCCCTGCCTCTCTCTGACTCTCTTCTGCCTCCCCTTTGCCACTCTCTATAATCTCTCTCTCTGTGTTTCTCTCTCCCTTTGCCATGAATTAAAGCCATGTGCCATCATGCTTGGCTTTAGTTCCTTTTGTCTCACATAATTTGAAAGCTAAAAAACAAACATTTGAGAAACTGAAGTAACAGATAGAAAAAAAGTTAATCCAGATCTTTTAACTGTATCCTCCTCTTCTATCATGGTTTGCCAAGTTAACAACAATTAAAGTACCTTGAGGCTGCCTCTATATTCTCCTTCTTGATTTTCATTTTTTTCTATCCATGAATATCATAGAAATCTAACTCAGGGAGATAGAGGCTGAGAAAAAGCAGATTTTCTGACTCCTGATGGAACTAAGTCTCAATGAACAAAGAAATGAACATAAAAACAGAACAGATATATCACACTTGAAGTTAGCCTCACCATCAGGCCAACATCTGAAGATTGGATATGAATTTATGTCTTGCTTTTTTGTTCTTGGACACATGTTCTGTGGGTTCACTTTTCATTTTCTTTCATTTCATTCCTTTTCTCTTATCTCTTTCTTTCATATGTATTTATTCTGCCTTGATATTCCTTTCTTTTGAGGGTAGGAAGCAGATTAGCACATATAACAAGGAATATTCAAAATATAATAAAGCTCATAAGATGGAATGTAAACTATAACTATTAGTACCAGTTATCTTAAATTTTACATAAATAATAAATAAAATGTAATTATTTGGAAAGTTAGTCACAGATTTATATGGTACAAGTCAGCAGAGTTAGTCTTCCTAGCATTAATTACATGTATTATTTAGTTATAAAAGATAAGAAATGTTTACTACTAAATATTATCTATTTCTAAAAAATGTACTTATGAAGTTACCTCACAGAAGAAATGCACGAAGAAATCTTAATACAAAAGGCAACCAACATTCGCAGTTAATAAACAGGCTTTTCTGTTTCTGCCAGTGAAATAACATCAAGTAATTAAAGAAGTGCAGGCTTTGACATCACACATAGTAGAATAAAGATCCTGTGTCAGATAGTCTTATGTCAATTTGACACAGCTAGAATCATCTGATAAGAGAGAGCTTCAGCTGAAAAAGGGCTGCAGACAAGCCTGGGAAGCACTTTCTTAAAAAGTAATTCATGTGGTAGAGCCCAGTCCATTGTGAGTAGAAACATCCCTGGGCTGGAGTCCTGGGTTCTATAAGAAAGCAGGCTGAACAAGACATGGGGAGGAAGACAGTAAGCAGCAGCCATCCATGGCCGCTGCATCATCTCTTGCCTCTAGAATGCTGCCCTGACTTCCTTTAATGGTAGAGTGTGGCATGGAAATATAAAACAGATCCACCCTTTCTTCTCCAAGTTGTTCTGGTCATGGTGTCTCATCAGAGCAACAGTAAGCCTAAGACAGCAGCTCTATTAATCATCTTACTTGTCTATGAAGCTGAAAAAAAACAGAACTAAACCTTAGGAGTATTGTAAGGAGTTAAATTAATATTAGATAACATGTAGCTATGGTAAATTTTGTTCACTAATATTGATAGCAAAATAGAGACAATTTTAAGCTTTGTAGTATCAAATATCTAAAGAATAATTCTCAGACATGAAATAGTTGAGCTTTTCCTTTGATTCACATTCTATCATAACTTAGTGTTCCCAGGCATTTCCCTTAAGACACAGGTTCCTTAGTTGACACAGCACTATTATGAATTCTGCTATTGTCCCTTCTGCCCACATGACACAGCACTGCCACATGCCCAAAATTTCTTGTTCCAGGTTTATGCATAAACTGGCTATGAAACTACACTCTTTGTTTGTTTGTTTGTTTGTTTGTTTGTTTTTTGAGACAGGGTTTCTCTGTATAGCCCTTGCTGTCCTGGAACTCACTCTGTAGACCAAGCTGGCCTCGAACTCAGAAATCTGCCTGTCTTTGCCTCCCAAGTGCTGGAATTAAAGGCGTGTGCCACCACCACCTGGCTCTTAAGCAAAACACAGAAAGAGATTCTTTAAAATGAGCATGGTACTGCTTAAACCCACCCAGGGCCTCAGCTAATAACTAGCTTCTCATCCCTGTCCTACCTCTAACAAGGGGTCCCTACCTCTGGACATTCTCCTCAGCAGCATTTACTCCTGTCACATCTAGTCACAATCCCCAAATACACTGTGAGCCAGTCTCAGTGAGATAGCACATCACTGATGTTCTTAACTCTTCTTCTGCCAAAGCAAGCACTGTCAGAGACACTGAGATCTGGTTAGCATTATAAATAATATCTGCATCAGCTTGGGTTTGAAAGATTTTACATTTACAAATATGCAGTGTTGAAAAACCAGCGACAAAAGACAAGATTAAACTATCAGCATTGTCTTTGAGCAAGAGGTAGACAACTTTAAACACACCAACACTATACACATATAGCACTAGAAATAACAACAAATCTATTGATTACATTTACAGAAAGATGATATTACAGCCAAAAAGAAATTTCTGCTGACTAACCTTAGGTCACAACAAACTTGGCAAACAGTATTTACATATAATGTACAATGTACTTAAACCAACACTTGTATGTGTACACACAAATACACACGCAGACCAACATGTATGTGGTTTTAGACTCTTTTTCCAACTTACAAAAACATAAGCATATATTTATTATATGAGCATATATAACTGTTATTGTAAACAAATCTACAACAAGATTTTTTGATACAATTGCCATTGGTTTCATTGCAATTTTGAAAGACTATTCTTTGCCAAATAGTAGTCTGAAGTTTCTTTTTAAATATGCACAGTGAGTGAGAGAGAGAACCATTTATTGTATATCTCTATAACTGTCATTTAAAATGAACAGGTTTTCCTTTCATTGTTGGTAATGTCTATTCTAAGATTGCTTCAAAATTTAGTACTTAGCTGTAATTTCTTAGGAATCTTCCTTCATTAATTCAGGATGGCTTTGAATGTTATTGGCACAACAAAATCACCATACCAGAGAGTTTACCTATAAAACTATATAAAAATAACCATATTTTATAAAACCGTCTTAAAAAAAAAAAAAACGAAGTTACCTAACCAAAGCTTACCGAGTTAAGTTGGCATGAAAGGTCATAGACTCTGGAAGAACAAGTCAGAGAAACAACCACAACTAGCTGATCACTCTAGATCATGTTCAATATCAGGGAGAATTTATTATTATTGGAGGAGCTCAAGGGTGGATCCAAAGTACAACATGTTGTTTGTATTCTAAACACTGCAGAATGCCAGGCACTAAAAGGCAACTCATGCTAGTATCTCAGTTCTCTTAGTCTCATACAAAACTAGATGGGCATTTCCAGAACTTACCTCTTACATGTCATTTAGTAACCTCCACAAACACATTGTGTTAGGATATGGGGTAGTTGTTTTTACCATTGTCTGTCCCCAAATAAGCTTTTATGGGTCATCTTTCTCCTACTTTAATGATAGCAGCATGTATAAGGATATGATAGACACAGATGTTCTGTTTTCAGTATAATTAAAGACATGAATTCTGTACTAAATAAGTTTCTTCAAAACATTTTGCTATAGTCTCAGGAGCAAGCCAAGGTATCTTAAGCAGCCTGCTATCCCAGGGAGACCTGAATTCTCACTCCACCTCTCCTCTCACCATTATCACACCAACTGATTCTGAACCATACAGGTAAGCTTCTGTTCCTCCATCCATCTTCACTGCTCGGTGAGTCCTCTGGGCATGCCAAGCTCCGCTGAGCTGCCTGATAGCCCTGGCTGATTTCTATTCCACTGCTCCTTCATTAGAACTATGGCTCCTGATAGCCCAGGCAGATCTCTATTCCACTTCCCCCTTCATTTGAACTATGACTCCTGAACTATAGAGACCTTTGGATCCTGAACCATACAGAACTGCTGACCCACAATCATATAACTCAAGGACACCCATCAAAGACTTATCACACCAGGACAACTGAGGTTAATCCACTTCTCACTACCTACTATAACAGGAGCATCCAATGACCAAAGCCATCCAGATAACTAAGGTCCTATAAAGAGCACAGTCAACAAGAGCCAGAGCAATATGACACCTTAAGAACACAGCTACCCTACTACAGCAAGTCTTTGGGTATACTAACACAAATGAAGCACAAGAAAATGCCCTTAAATCCAGTCTTGTAAACATAATAGAGGCTGTTAAAGAGGAAATATCCCTTAAAGAAATACGAAAAATAGGAAAATACAAATCAACAGGTAGACCTCTTTAAAGAGGAAACAAATTTCTTAAAGACTTTATTTAATTTTAATACAATTAAACAAGTGAAGGAAATAAATATAAGTGTGAAAGACCTGAAAGTGGAAATAGAAACAATAAAGAAAACGTAAACTGAGGAATTCCTGAAGACAATCTAAGTTGATATCCTCATTCTCTGAATTCTTTAAGGCAGGGTCTGTTTTTTGCTCCTTTGTATGCCAACCTCACTGGCCTGTTTCTCACAATTCTCCCATCTCTGCCCACTAACTTAATGCCAGAGACCTGGACTGCAGATATGTATGGTTTTACCTGGCTTTGTGTTCCTCACTCTTGTGCAGCAAGATCTTTCCCCAATGAGCCCAATCCTCAATGCTCTAAATTCCTTGAATTCTTGAAAGTATATGCAAAAAAATAAAGGAAATAAGTATATTTTTGCCATACAGGCAAAAATAAGGAAGGGAAAAACACACAAACACAAATACTTACACACTGACACCACCAATACCAGAATAACAGAAAATAACAATCACTGGTCATTAATATCTCTCAGCATCAATAGAATCAATTTCATAATTAAAGACACAGACTAAACAGAATGGATGTGAAAATAGTATCCATCATTCCGCATAATATAAGAAAAACACCTCAGCAGTAAAGATAGACGTTACCTCAGAGTAAAGGACTGGAAATTTTTTCCTAAGCAAACAGACCCAACAAGCAAGCTAGCGTAGCCATACTAATATCTAATAATATAGACTTTCAACCAAATTTAATCAAAAAAGCCAGGGAAGGTTATATCATACTCATCAAAGTAAAATTCTGCCAAGATAATATCTCAATTGTGAACATCTATGCCCTAACAGAAGGGCACCCACATTTGTAAAAGAAATATTGCTAAATCTTAAATTGCACATCAAATACCACACATTAATAGTGGGGGATTATAATACCCTACTCTCACCAAATGACAGGTCATAGAAACAAAAACTAGTTAGAGAAATAAAACTAGTAAACATTACAAATGCAATGGACCTAACAGGTATCTATAGAATATGTCACCCAAACACACACACACACACACACACACACACACACACACACACACACAACCTTCTTTCAGTAGCACCTCATGGATGCTTCTCCAAATTTGACCAAATAGTCAATCACAAAGCAAGCATCAACAGATACAAGAAAATCAAAAGATGCATTGTATCTTATCAAACCACCATGAATTAAAGCTGGATTGCTGGATTTGAACAACAATAGAAACAACAGAAAACCTACACACTCAAGGAAATTGAACAACTCTCTACTCAATGATCTCAGATTCATGGAAGAAATGGAAAAATTAGACTATAATTCAATGAAAATGAAGGTACAATA
>JADRCD010217624.1:0-10000 GCA_019843815.1 Montemys delectorum | reverse complement strand
GCATATCAAGTTGCAGTATTGCTAGGTGCTTCTTCATCTATTGAGGCTAGATGAGCAAACCCAGTTAAGGAGAAAGTAATCCAAAGGCAAGCCTCAAGTGATAAATAGCTCCTGCTCCCACTGTTAGGAATCTCTCATGAAGACTAAGCTGAACAATTATTACATATGAGTAGAGGACCTAGCTCTCTCCCATGCATGCTTTCTGGTTGGCAGTTCAGTTTGTATGAGCAAATATGAGCCCAAGTTAGTTGATTCTGTATAATTACTTGTGGTGTCCTTGACCCTCTGGCTCCTTCTATCCTTTCTCTTCACCCTCTTCCATAGGATTACCCAGTCTCCACTTAATATTGGGCTGTGGTTCTCTTCCTCAGTTTTGATCCTTTGCTGGATTAAGCTTTATAAAAAAGAGCTGTGTTAGGGTCATGCCTGCAAGTACAGCAGAATATCATTAATAATGTCAGTGATATGGATCTTAAACTGGGCCAGTCATTGGTTAGCCCTTCCCTCAAATTCTGCTCAGTCTTTTACCTCTGCACATCTTATAGACAGGACAAGTTGTGGTTCTAAGATTTTGTGGCTGGATGGGTATCCCATCCCCTCTATTGTAATCTTGCCTGTTTACAGATGTCCAGTTCAGCTCCATATTCCTTATTTCTAGGAGTATTAGCTACAGTCACCCGCGGATTCCTTGGAGTTTCCATTATCCAAGGTTTCCTACTCATTCCAAAGATGTCTCTTGTTGTGGATTGCCCTGGTGCTATTTATATTTTGATGCTAATTCGGCTTCCCCAAGAGGGGCTGCCTGGGACAAGGAGTGAATCACATACTCAGGTGACTTCAGGTGTCACATACTCAGGAACTTCAGGGTCAGAGAGAGGAAGAGGGGAAGCAGGAGGAGGATACTTGCTCTGCCTTTTGGATGGGAGATTTGATGGAGGACAAAATGTGGGTAGCAAAGGCCCCCAGTTCTGGTGGCAGACCCACATGAATCCGCTACTGGAGGATTTGTAACTTAGAATAGCTTACAATTAGGATGCTAGTTGCTACACCCAACGATTGTGTTGCCTTTTCATTCTAAACTAAGATTATGTGGTATTTTCCTTCATGCAGCAACTTAACTGAGTTCCAGAGAAAATGTACAATAGCAGTGCACCTCAGTCAGCCACAAGACTTTGGAAGCATGTGGCTTGTGTGGCAACAGTCCACCGTGGAATTTTAGTGAGCTGGGTGGAGAGATTTGGGAGCCCTGAGACAGAGGGTCTGCAGGGCTGAGAACAGGCTGGTCACTCTACTGGTGCTTTGCTGGTGGTAGCAAGGGAATCTTTTTTTATATTTCACGCTACAGCCCCCTAATCCAGTTATCTCTCCAGCACTTTCTCCTTCCATCCTCCTCCTACCTTATGACTCTTGTTACTGTCCTACAACCCTACCCCACTCTGGTTCCTCTCTCTATCCATCTCCAACATCTAATCTATTTAATCTTCTCAGTGAGATTTAAATGTTTCCCTTGGGCCCTCCTTGTTACTTAAAAAAGAAGTGAAAAAAAATGCCTAACAAATATGAGTCAAGGAACCATATTTGTTCACTGGTTTTAAGCCAATGCTACCCCATCCTTATTTTTTCCCAGCTAATGTCCTTATTTCTTGTTATATATTGGAAATATATGCAATCCAAAAAGAGCACCTTCTCATGATTTACTGACCTTGATGCAGAAACATGAGATTCTGAGTTTGAGGATAATGAGGGTTCTGAATGCTTTGCGGGTTGTAGAGGCATGGAGGGTTCTCAAAGCCTTTAGAGAGCTAAGGGACCTGCTGAGGGTACAGAGGTATTAATCATTGTACAGTCTCTAAAGACTGTGAGGGGACTGTAGAGACTGTTAGGGACCTAAGGATTCTGAGGTTTCTGAAAGCTGTGAGAACCCTATGAACAGTGAGAGGACATGAAACAATAATGGTAGCTCACCCTCTGAGGGCTTTGAGGGTGATGTGGCCAACACATTACCTCTGCTGTTCTTATTTCTGCCCCATAACTTCTTCTGTACCAGAGATATTTCCTGTTCCTAACACTTCAAAATATGTGCCCATCAGTTGTTCCATAAATCCATGCATTCATTTAAACTTGCTTAAAAATCTCTTGTATGGACCAGAGGCATTGTTTAGCAGTTAAGAGAAAACATTGCCCTTAAAGAAGGGCTGGGTTAAGCTCCCTGCAGCCACATCATGGAGGTTCACAACTACCTATAACTCCAGTTCCAGAGGATTGATGCACTCTTCTAACCTCTGTGTACACTGCACACAGTTGCACAAATCCAAAATCAGACACACACATGAATAAAAAGAATTTTCCCACTTATTTGGCTGAAATTTTTCATTACACTTGCAGTTGATTTCTGGTTTCATTCCATTGTGATCTGATAAGAAAAAAATTAAACCTATCTTATTTTGTATCAAAGAAGATTTAGTTTATGACTTTAAAATGATATATTTGAGGAAAAAACTTTACAGTGATGAAAGATGAAAAGGATGTGTATTTATCAGCTGTTGGGTGGTATACGTTATATACCTATAGAGAGTAATTCCATTTGATCTATGGTATAAGCTAATGTTGATGTTACTCTTTTGTCTGGATTACTTTTCAGTGATGGAGGAGTTTTGAAGTCACATTATTACTTCATCAAAGCTTGAGTACTCAGTAAGCTGCATTCAAATGACCCTGATCCTGGACCACTGAGCATGTCTCTTGAGATCCATGAAAGTTTTAACTCATGGAGTATCTCTCCTGACTCCTAACCAGTCTCTGTGACAAGGTGACTTTGGGTAGAGAGTGCCTTTGGGTAACCTAATTTGTGGCTGTATATGTTTCCTGACACTCAGAGCAGTAAAAACTCTAAAAAAATAGACCCACTCCGAAGCAAATACCTCGTTGAAAAGCTCTGTGGGATGGGTGGCCTCTAATGCAGTTCTAAAGTTCACTATGGGGCAAACCTCACCTTGAGACCAAATGCCTGTACTTGATTTATTCGTTGTAAGAATGATGATTTTTTTTCCTGAGCTGCAGACTTGCTCTGGACCTGAGGCTTGCTAATCTGTGGATTACCTTCTATTTGCGATATAGAGTCTTCACTTACTTTGAAGGACCAGAGGTAATCATGACCAACTGTTTCTTTATGTTCTCTGAAAATGTTCTCTTTCTGCCTGGTCCATTTCTCTTAACTTTCTCCTATTTTCTCCCTACATTCCAGTAGTACTTCTTCAGTTTCCTTTCTTGGAGTAGTGTCTTCTGTCTGTTTCACTTCATTCACCCACCAATTTACAAAAAGTTGACATTTGGTCTCACATCATGCACAAAGGTTGGCCTGACAATTTTAAGTATTCTTACATTAAATTTTTGATATAGGTTGTTGTAAAATAGCTTGATTTCTCTGTTTCAATTTACCTATTCAAAAATGTTTTATAGCCTTTATACAGATTAATAGTATATACATCTGAATTAAAAGTTAATTAATAATATATTCAAATTCCATGAAAAGGGTAGATGATAATAATTTTTCACATGATAATAAAGTAAGTATGTAAGTAGATGAATGTATAAATTAACCTGATTATGGAAATGACTTTACTGTGTGTGTTGTGTTAGAAGGTGGCTCATATCTGTACAGATGACACCAGGCCAGCACAGCTCCACAACAAGAGGTTTATTGGTGGGAAGTGGGGAAGAGAAGAGGAAGAAGGGGGCAATGAAGAAGAAGAAGGGGAGAGAGAGGTCAGGGATCTCTGCCTTTTATTTAAGTAGTGATGTAACCACATGCACTACTACACAAAGCTGAGGCAGTAGGCAGGTGAAGTGTAAGCTGAGAATGTGTGGTGGTTGCCATGGCAACAGATGCACTGCTCCTGGTTGCCTAGGGGTGACATCATTGCTGGATTTGGAGGTTGTAAACCACTTCTGATACCAACAGAGTACATGTATATCAAATAATATATGTTATATCATATATCTGATATAGTTTTTATTTTGTCTGAAATAAATACCACAAAGCTATGATTATTTGCAATGCCCTTCCCATCTGGTGAATATCTTAAGGATTCTGCCATTATTCAAATACATTGGTCCTGAAAGTAAATGTTAATGAGTCTTTTGATCATGTAAATCATAAAGAAAACAAGGAAAGGGTGAACTGTTAACAGACTACAGCTGGTTTTACAATGGCCAAGTTTTTATTCATCCATGAAGTCAGTCATGTAAAACATAGTTGAGGTCTTAATGAATTTTCATAATATGACATAGAAGTCTCAAGATTTTCATCTGTCCCAAAATTCTAAACAAAGAAGATGTAAGATGATAATCACATTTTGACGGAGTATTGTCTCACTGAAGTCTGTGGTATCAGGTTCTAGACTATTTCATAAAGCTATAACTTGTTTGTGAAGTCATATAAAATGATTTCAGACACCAAACTTTTTAGACAAAATTTAGAATGAATTGAGCAATAGAAGTAATATTTCTGAGGTACTCCTTCAGGGGCAAAATTTGCATTCATAACTTCTTTGTAAACACAATAAAAACAATGTAAACATCTTCATAAACATATTCCTGAGATGAGACCATGTATAATGGTAGATGTATTTGTTGGAAAGAAATTTTCACATCACAGAGTCAATCAATAAGAATCACTTTATTGTTAAACTTATAGATAGGCTTAAACTGTTACTTCATATATAAAATGTAGTTGAAGTACTTACTCACTAAAACTTTGTTCCAGTCTATAAGAACATGATCAAAATTCAAAACCATAAACTTCTGAAGGATCCTGATTTATATCTCAAGAATATTTCATAGTTTATAACCCCAGAAAGCTGTATTCAAGAGAATGGAATGTTTACCTGGTAATTCAATAGTAAATGAAATGCTTTGCTACTGTATGGGTATTCATGTAACATTTAATGAAAAGCAAAATTAACTCTGGTTCCCTAAGAATCATACCATGTATTCCATAGAAACAGACATATTAATCAATGGAACCAAATTGAAGACCTAGAAATGAACCCTTGCACCTATGGACACATGATTTTTGATTTTAAAAAAGCTAACCAATAAAATGAAAAGTAAAACGTCTTCAACAAATGCTGCTGGTTTAACTGGATGTCTGCATGTGGAAGAATGAAAATAGATTTATACTCATCCCCTGCACAAAATTCAAGTCCAATTGGATCAAGGACCTCTGTTGTGTGTGATTTTAAAAACACATTTGTTCTTTTGCCCAGGGCCATGCTCTCAGCTTAGCTCTAAGAGTGTGCTCCCACCAGCCCTTGTTCAACCTGGTTACCTCTTCCTCCAGGTTAGCTTTGCCAAGCCATCATCAATCATCCTGGTAATTCTCTTTCTCTTCCTGCCTACCTTAGACCTATAGATGAAAAATACTAGGCAGTCTTATGATTTTGAAACTATCCAGATAACACCGTGGCTGGGAGAAGAATTTCCTGCCCAAATATTATCAACTAGCCCATTCCAAACATCTGACAATGTAGGAGGCTGCTGTTTCCAGTCCTCCAAGTTTTTAGATGGCTGTTACTTTTTCCTACTCCAAAGCCTGGTCTGAAAATGCCTCTTCTCTCCTTGACTCTCCCTTCCTCCTCTTCCTGGGACCTGGAAGTACCATCATTTTCCTTTCATCCAGCAAATGGCTTCTACCTTTTTTATTGACACAATCAAGAACCAATTAGGCAATCAACACCTCTCTACAGACCTCAACATAACACTAATTCTCATAGGACAGAAAGTTCGGAAAGTCTTTAAATACATTGGTATGGGGAGGGAGATTTACTGAACATAATACCAATGACTCAGGCTTTAAGATAAATGGGACCTCGTGAAACTGCAAAGCTTCTGTAAGGCAAAGAGTACTGTCAATAGGACAAAGCAGTAGCCTACAGATTGGAAAAGCATCTTCACCCATCCTACACCTGACAGAGTGAATAAGTGAAATAATAATAATAATAATAATAATAATAATAATAATAATAATAATAGAAAATTAAGTTATTGGAATTTAGAACTGGGCAGTAGTGACACACACCTTTAATCCTAACAATGGGGAGACACAAGCAAGTAGATCTCTGAGTTTGAGGTCAGCATTTTCTACAGAGTGAGCTCAGTTCAGCCAAGGTTACATAGATAAACCCTGTCTCAAAAAGAAAACGAAACAAAATATTTTTTTTAAGGGAGGAAACTATGAAAAATTTTATAACCAAATTTATGAGTATTTATTATTATCTATTGCCTTAAATGAGAAAACTAACTTTTCCTCTAAACCTCAATAATATATTCCCTAGCAAAATTTTCAAATATATGTACTTCCTCTTTACATTTAAAGTAGTTCATAGAAAGGTTTGAGTCTGGGGATGTAGACCTGTACCCATGGTTCTTCCCACAAAAGCCCCTGTACTTTCTGTGATATTTTCAGGAATATAACTGCTTATCTTTCCCATAATCTTATTCACAATGAGTAATAAGTACAAAAAACAGTAGTCAACTGTTGGAATTTTGCTCAGTAAACAAGATATTTCTACTAATGATTTGTCTTTCTGAATGTATGGGAAGTTCCTCCACCTAAGACATAAAGGTGACTTTGTATATCTTTGTATAAATTTCTATAGTATACTCATTATAAACCATTAGATATTTTGAAAACATCTAAACAAAAAGCACTAATTTCTACTGTAAAAAAGAAACACATATACAAAACAGTACATAACCATGACTCTGTCTCAATAAACTTTTACTTATGAAAAAACACAAACATGCACAAAATCCAAACCTGAGATCAAATAAAGTAAATATAATAAAGACAAGAAAATTGACTGTGCTTACCATTGTGACTGCCGATGGTAGATTTTATTAGTTACTGCAATTTGAAATATTAAAATTCCTAAATTAAAATTATAATTGAGAAGAATAGTTTCATATATACTTCTAGTCACATTTGCCACTGTCATCTTCATGACAGCTTGAAGATGCATGGATACCTTGAAAGAATCTATCTTTATCCAGTTTCTTAGTTTCCCTATTGTATTGTTTTAATATCCTTCCTGTAAAATCAAGCAAACAAGTCACATGATATGAAGGCTGTAGTTTATTATGAACTCAAAATCTATCTATTGGTAACATTCACACCATGTAGCCTTTCATCTAACTACAGACAATACAGATAATTTATAAACATGGACTATAAACATAATCTATTGAGCAGTAGTCTGCCAATTGGGTTACTGTATAACCACAATGAGACAGTTTTTAGATGATTTTTTAGTGAAAAATTCCTGGAAGGACTAGTATTCCATGTGGACTAGAAGTATCAGCATGCCTAATGATGACATCTCAGTATGTATATAAGTAACTGTACAAATACTTTATCCTAATAGTATTTGTAGGTAAAATATACTTTTAATGGTCTAGGGATGAGACTCCATTTGTACACAGCCTGCTTAGAAAGCACAAAGCGCTGGTTCCAATCCCCAGGACTGCACAAACTGGCCAGATATAGTAGTGTATGCCTAGAAATGCAGCACTGAACATGTGGAAGCATGTATACAGGTGTGTGGAGGCATAAAATTCAAGTTCATCCTCAATTGTGCAGGAAATTAGAGGCCGGGCTACATGAGATCTTGCATCAAAAAACAAAATAACAATAACAATAATAATACTTTTACCAACAAATCTTGTTTAAATATCTTTTGTGTTTCTTATAAGTATAGATCAGATTACAACAACCTAGAGGAGAAATTATGCAAAGTTCAAGTTAAATGTATAAATAATTAACTGTGTCTAATTTGTTCTGTGTTGGTAATGGTTGTTATTTAGGCAAAAGAGGTGGGACTGTTGCTTTACATTTTATTTTTGTTCCTAAATAAATTATCAGAGGAGTCAGCAAGGGAATGGAATTACAGTCTTCAGAACCAGTCTAATTATAATGCTTTACAATATGTTGACCATTATAGAGAAGGCACAGTAAGTAATTTGAAAGAGATGCAACTTTGGAAATTTAATTCCATCTTACTCAAGGAAATAAAGCAATTTCTTCCATAAGTTAATAGATATTATTGTGTATTGCTGACTTGCAAAGCTGTTAATCTCACTAATTCTAACTATGGGTGCCAGGTGGAAATTCCAGCCTGAATGTAAAACATGTCTACACCATTCCTCCTGTTCTTTTAGTGTTTACTCTCTTTATAAATATTTGCCCTACACTTTAGTCGAATAATTCTAAGAATGCAATTTCTTCCGAGTTCAACTTATCTTTAGAATACCCAAACTAAAAGTAGCTAGTGAGACAACTAGAAGAACTAAAACATAACATACCACAGAAAAGACTCTGCTGGTTGAGTTAAATGGCCCTCAAAAGTCCATAGCCCATATCTTATAAATGAGATAGCTTGTCAAATAAACAGATTCATATACACATTGATGAAGTTTAATTCTTAGATTAAAATAAGAAATATAGGACACAGGTGAGAGTTTCCCTCCAGGGCAGACTTCAGCCCAAGGACTCAGGGCAGGCTTCAGCCCAAGGACTCAGGGCAGGCTTCAGCCCCAGGAATCAGGCGGGACCAGCCAAGAGGCATAGGCCTCAGGAAGTGCAGGGGAGTCGCAGGACTGTAGTGATAGGAACCTGTCAGCTTCCAAGTGACAGAGCTGGATCAGCGACCACCTCTGCCCCCTACCTGCTAGCGGAGAGCTTCCATCCAGGGCAGACTTCAGCCCAAGGACTCAGGTGAGATCGCCATTTTCTCTCTGGGGTCTTGCTAAGGCAGGACCAGCTGGGAGGCATAGGCCTCAGGAATTGCAGGGGAGCCACAAGACAGCAGGGACAGGAGACTGTCAGCTTCCGAATGACAGAGCTGGATCAGCGACCACCTCTGCCCCCTGCCTGATAGGGGAGAGCTTCCCTCCAGGGCGGACTTCAGCCCAAGGATTCAGGGGAGAGCTTCCCTCCAGGGTGGACTTCAGCCCAAGGACTCAGGGCAGGCTTCAGCCCCAGGAATCAGGCAGGACCAGCCAGGAGGCATAGGCCTCAGGAAGTGCAGGGGAGTCTCAGGACTGCAGGGACAAGAGCCACTCAGCTTCTGAGTGACAGAGCTGGATCAGCAACCACTTCTGCCCCCTGCCTGCTAGCGGAGAGCTTACCTCCAGGGCAGACTTCAGCCCAAGGACTCAGATGAGAGCTTCCCTCCAGGGCAGACTTCAGCCCAAGGACTCAGGGCAGACTTCAGCCCAAGGACTCAGGGCAGGCTTCAGCCCCAGGAATCAGGCAGGACCAGCCAGGAGGCATAGGCCTCAGGAAGTGCAGGGGAGTCTCAGGACTGCAGGGACAGGAGCCACTCAGCTTCTGAGTGACAGACCTGGATCAGCAAAAACCTCTGCCCCCTGCCTGCTAGGAGAGAGCTTCCCTCCAGGGCAGACATCAGCCCAATGACTCAGGGGAGAGCTTCCCTCCAAGGCAGACTTCAGCCCAAGGACTCAGGCCAGACCAGCTGGGAGGCAAAGACCTCAGGAGTGGAAGGGGAGTTGCAGGGCAGCAAGGAAAGGTCAAGCCCTAAGACACCAAGAACTTCTAACACCAGAGATCAAGAGATGGCAAAAGGCAAACGCAAGAATCCTACCAACAGAAACCAAGACTGCTTGGCTTCACCAGAACCTAGTAATCCCACCTCAGCAAGCCCTGGATATCCCAAAACACCAGAAAAGCAAGATTTGGATCTAAAGACACATCTCACAATGCTGATAGAGGAACTTAAGAAGGACATGAATAACTCCCTTAAAGAAATACAGGAGAAAACAGATAAAGAGGTACAAGCCCTTAAAGAGGAAACAAAAAAATCCCATAAAGAACTACAGGAGATCACAAGTAAACAAATAGAAGCGCTTAAAGAGCAAACCCAAAAATCCCTTAAGGAATTTCAAGAAAACACAAACAAACAGGTGAAAGAACTGAATAAAA
>JADRCD010217623.1:0-14275 GCA_019843815.1 Montemys delectorum | reverse complement strand
CTCTCTCTCTCTCTGAGTCTCTCTCTCTCTCTCTCTCTCTCTCTCTCTCTCTCTCTCTCTCTGCACATGGCACTATTCTTTGTGCCTTCCTATCAGCATCCCTCGAAGACCCAGAGAAAGCCTGAGAAGGGGAAACTGGGTTGGAAGGACTCACTTGGGCTCTAAAGACCCTGTAGCAACACTGCTTTACATCAGTCCCATCTCAGGACCCCCTCCCCAACACCCTCACCTTTGACCTTCTGGAGCTCCAGCTTACTTGTTCTGTCTGTTCCATCTGGATGTCTCAGCTGGTCTTTAGTATACACTGGAATCCTAAATAAGTAGGCTCTAAAGCCATTGACAGAACTGACTTGCCAGTAAGAGTGAGAACAAGGAGTTGAAGAGAGAGAAGTCCCTTCTCCCATGTCCTCTTATGCTAGGACCATGCCAGCGGAAGAAGTGGTCCAGATTACAGGTGGCTCTTCCCAACTCAGAATATCTGGATTTTTTTTTTGATTTTTTAAAAAAGATTTATTTATTTATCTCATGTATATGAGTACATTGTAGCTGTTTTCAGACACACCAGAAGAAGGCATCAGATCTCATTACAGATGGTTGTGAGCCGCCATGTGATTGCTGGGATTTGAACTCAGGACCTCTGGAAGAGCATTCAGTGCTCTTAACCACTGAGCCGTCTCTCCAGCCCCCAGAAAATCTGGATTAAAAGTGGGCCATCCCACTTCAAATGATTTAATTAAGAAAAAAAAATAGTCAGCTGGGCAGTGGTGCACGCCTTTAACCCCAGCACTTGGGAGGCAGAGGCAGGCAGATTTCTAAGTTTTAGGTCAGCCTGGTCTACAGAGTGAGTTCCAGGACAGCCAGGGCTACACAGAGAAACCTTGTCTGGAAAAACCAAAAAATCAAATCCCTCACAAATGTGCTTGGCCATTTTTTTCTCTTCTTTTCTTAGTATTTTAATTTTTTTTTTTTAATTTTTGGTTTTTAGTTCATTCCAGATATAGATAAACTGACAACCAAGAATAGCTGTCAAGGCCCACTCCTTCTAACATAACTGTGGCCATTTGTATTCAATCTCCATTTTGCTCATAAGGTGAAATTAAATTCAGGTTCTCAGACTCTACTTCCAAGAAGTAATGATCAATAGCTGACACTGAAAACTTCTAAAAGGCCATAACACTTTGGTTAAATTACTTACACTGCTATCTCAATACCCTGAAACTCCTCTGTTCACCACCCATCCACCACTTTTCTTATCTCACTTAGGACCAATCAGCTTAAAAGTCAGCCAAAATGTAGAACTGCCTCTACCCTTGCCTTTTGAATTACTGAATTTGGTTTTTCCTATAAAAAGTTTCCCCTAAGAACAGACTGGTACCACAAAAGGCTCCTGAATCCTTTTTTTTTTTTTTTTTTTTTTTTTTTTTTTGTGGTTCGGATGGATCAGTCTTGATGTACATTCAATAAACTATTTTTGCTTAACTGAGATCAGTGTTTGTATGGTTTGTATAGCAATTCCTGAAGCCCAACAATAGCTATCAAACGGCTTTTGCTAAAAAGCATAGATTCCTCACCCAAGTCCACAAGGTAAACGAAAGCCTGCCATCTCTGCCCTTATTCTGTACTTACCCACTTTATATTAGCTCAGACCTCTGTTTGATTGGTCTACCAAGTCTACCTCAACCCCTTTCCAGGTTGAAGGCACAGAGACAAGTTATTGATATAAATCGCTTTGGGTTTCTGGAAGAGCAAAAAAATCTCAGGTAAGAGCAGTTATCCATATGGGTGAATCCAGATACTGGAGTAGACATAATCATCTCGGGAGACAAGATTTAGAAGGTTACCGCTTTGGAAACCTTCTCCTGCTACCCCAGGCCCAATTGGGGAAGTGGCCACTGGCCACTTATCCACATTTTTACATGGCTGGTTGGCTTTTCCTCCTGCAGCTTTTGTGCCCCATCCTTCTCTCCTAAGTCATGGTGATTCTCTGTCTTCCTTACTCCCTGTTCCTAGCCTGCACAAATCTAAAGGTCCCGCCTCAGTCCACCTGTGTAGCCATTGGCCATTGGCTCTTTATTGATTGATCAAGAGCCAATTGGGAGCAAGGATCTTCAGCATTTGGATTTGCAGATTCCCAATTTTGGGGGCCGGATTAATTCAAAGAGCTGGAACTGAGTGGAACTGGCCCGTAGCTCCACTCAGGTCTGGGTTCACTTCAGCTGGAGGTTAGATATGGACCTGAAAAATAAGCGGGTTGGGGACAAAAAGTACGGACGCCAAGTAGGTTTATCAAGGCATCTATTTATTTGGGGATATTTTGAACATTTATAGGCAGGCAAGGAATGAAACCAAAAATCTCCAGTCACAAAGTATTAGCATAACGTAAACACGGCAGTAGACATAAGACGCCAAGGTCTTCTGAAACTCAAAGTTCTCAAGCAGGTAGGCGTGTTCTCAAGTCAGCAAGTAGTCGTGTCAGCATCTAGGTGTAGCTTCCAGCTTGCAGTCTTCAAAGGTGAACTGCAGTGTAGTGGGCCATTGTTTAGCCCCAGCAGGTGTCTGCCTCCTGGCTCAGGTTGTCAGCTCTGCTGTGGAGCTGAGTGGGGGGGGTAGGGGAGGGGGGAGCCAACAGAAACCAATCTCCAAATGCTTAGTGTCCCTCCAAAGCTGAGACAATATTAACAGCACACCTAAACCAGGACCAGTTATGTAAAATCTATTTTTCCTGTCCCAGATCTTCCTCTATTTAAAGTCAATGTTCATGTTAGCCCCACAAAGGTGGACCTGCGGTCACAGTTCCTCTATATCGGTTCCTTTTACTTTCTCTCTCTCTCTCTCTCTCTCTCTCTCTCTCTCTCTCTCTCTCTCTCTTCCTAAAAGCTCCAACACCAGCATTACATACTGATTTCTGTTAGAGATTCAGATGAGTAAAATCCAGTAACTCTCGACAAACACTGGTTCTACTGACTAGATGCTCTCCACCTCCTGATGGTACTATTCCGGTGGATGGTGGTCTATGTATAAGTTTTCCTTCACTAGGACCTGAAGCTGTGTTTATCTGGCTCTCACCTGTCCCAGTTTCACTTTCTGAGACCAAACTGAATGAGTCCAGTACTGTTTCCATCTAAACACGCGTCAGAGATCTGAGAATGGTGTTTGACATATACTAAAACTCTGCTCAGCAGTGCTGAGAACGCTGGCTTTCAACTGAAGATCCTCCAAGGACAGACAGCAAAGCACCCAGGCACAGGTGATAGAGCCCAGGGAGTTTAAAGAGATATTGAGGCATCTGTTCATTGTCTCTCTCTGAAAGAAGAAAATAAGAGACTGAAGATGTGGCTTCATGGGTAAGAATGCATAATGTTTTTTCTGAGGATTTAAGTTCAGTTCCCAACACCTAAATTGGGGAGCTCACACTCACCTGTAACTCCAGCTCCAAGGGATTCAACGTCCTTTTCTGGCCTCTGTGGGAATCTACACACAAGTGGTACATACATGCACCCAGGGACACACACATGTACATAAAACTAAAAGAAATTTCTTAGCTATACATGGTGGGTGGTGCACGCCTTTAATCCTAGGAGACAGAGGTAGGTCTCTGTGAGTCCCAGGTTGACTTGGTCTACATAATGAGACCCTGACTTAGAAAAACAACAGAAAAAAAAAAAGAAAGAAAGAAGAACATATTCACAGAGTCTTGATAAAGGCAAAAATCAGAGTTAGTCTTTAATTCCCAGACTACTAAGAGGCTGTTTTTCTTTTTTCTTTTGGTTTTTCGAGACAGGGTCTCTCTCTGTGTAGCCCTGGCTGTCCTGGAACTCACTGTGTAGACCAGGCTGGCCTCGAACTCAGAAATCCACCTGCCTCTGCCTCTCAAGTGCTGGGATTAAAGGCGTACACCACCACTGGCCGGTGAAGCTGTAAAAGCCGATTAATTAAAAATGTATTCCAGCCAGGCCTCTCAGGATGGCCTCCAGCACCTCATAGTCCCCACTAGGAACTAAGTGTAGAGCCGCAGTGAGTTGGGCAGATGGCCAGTGTCATCATGCCACTTGAAAAGGAAGTCATGTGACTTTCCCATATCACAACAATCAAAACATTCTGTAACTGTTATCTGTAAGTTTGTGGCCTTCTTAAAAACTTGTCAATGACTTCAGAAATCCCACACATTAAGAAGAGTTAAAATTTGAGCTGGATGATGGTGACACGCCTTTAATCCCAGCACTTGGGAGAGAGAGGTAGGCAGATCTCTGAGTTCAAGGCCAGCCTGGTCTAAGAGTGAGTTCCAGGACAACCAGGCTACACAGGGAAACTCTGTGTAGGAAAAAATAAAAGACTTTAAGTCTTTTAAGTAAATGAGATAGTTTTGTCCTCCTTGTTATGTTTGAATGTGAAATAAATCAATTAAAAGTTAAATGAATCTCTGAAACAGGATTAATTTATTGGCATTCTTCTTGCTTTCCTACTTTGGGTCAGTATTATGTATTTTGAGGGGATGGACAGAGGAAGATAGAGCCGCTTCTGCTTGGAGTGATGTTGGAAGGATTTCATAAAAGATGGCAGAGGACAGGACAAGCCTAACGGACACAGAAATGTCCTTTTCCTCCTGTGGGGGATCCTGCTGGATGCCCTGCCCTCTGTCCTGCCCCCATGCTCTGTCCCCACTATGTTGGCACCCCCCTCCATCTTGCTGCTTTCTGTGAGTTTATGATTATTTCAAAATAAACTTTTTAAAAGTGGTGTGACTTGTACAGGCAATGTCTGAATCATTGCTTCCTGTATATTTGGGGTGGAAAAGTTCCAGAGTCAGAAGAAAAGGGGGAGAACACCAGAAGTTGAAGCTGAACCTCACCATCCTGCAGAGCTGGGGGCAGGTAAGGAGGTAAGTAACAATCAGAAGTCGGGGGCAGAATCTACTAAACTCAGGGGACCAGAAATGTGGAGCCCAGGTGAGGAAGGAGGCGGGGCTGGTGGGGGAAGGAAAGAAAGAAAGACACAGTAAGCAAAGGAAACTGTCCCCTGGGTCCTCTCTTGACTGGTTTGTGCCTTCGTGTGCTGTGATATAGGGGGATGTTGGCCTCAACTGAAAGGTGCAGGCAGGGCGCACAAAATGGCAGCAACAGATTCTGATGAGGGTCTTAGTTATAGTTACCCAGAAGGTGCCTCCTACCATTGATCCGGAAGGTCTGCTTCCCCCAGGCAGCCCCTTCAGGCCTTTGAGATCAGATTACTACCTAGTCTAAGCCTCTCCAAATGTTTTTCAGATTGTACTTTGTCCTAGGAGACTCCATTTGACAGGTAGCTTCTAGCTCCATTTCTGGGGAGAGGAATGATAGCAGCCTTGGGATGAACCCAGTGCTCTATCCATCAGGCACTAGCCAGGGAACATAGGCTTACTTTTGGCAATAGAAAGGGAGCCAACTATAAGTGTATTGGGGTGAGTTGAAACCATAGAAGCATACGGGTGCATTAAAATCGTATTAGGGAAACCAGGCCTGGCCAAGGAAAGAATAGGCCTCATAAAGTGATAGAAACCTAGCACTGTGTGGCATATCGCCACACCAATCAATATAGCTGCTGTGTGTCCGTCAAGGACCCTACCCCCAACCACCCTTGGAGCTTTGCTTTCTACGATGTTAATGTGGTCTCCTTGACTGCTGTCAGTCTGTTTACCCACCTGTATCTGACCCCCTGTTTCTTGCTCTGGACCAGTTCTTGCTCCCAGACCCTGATTCCATCCTGGCCCAGTCTTGTTTATTATCTATTAACTCACTCCTCATACCTCCTGAACTCTCCTGCAGCCTCTGGTAGTCCCTTTATATCATGCATATAAATATAGTTACTGTGTTTTGTGTGGCTAGTAGCAGGAATTAAGGTTGGAAGGAGAAAAAAAAAATAAAACAAAACAGAGAGACAGCTTAGCGGCTCAGAGGACTTGCTGAGGACCTGGTCTCAGTTCCCAACACCCATATAGTGGTTCACAATTATTAGCCTACTTCTGGAGATCTGATGTCCTCTTCTGGCCTCTGTTGGCACCAGGAACACATGTAGTGTACATACATACATATAGGCAAACACTCATGCACATGAAGTAAAAATAAGTACATCTCTTTTTCAGTGATTAGTAGAAGATTTATGCAAGAATAGACTCATCTCTGCCAAACTTAATAGAAGAGGTTAAACGTTTATTCCAATTTTCCTTCCTGGATAAGTCTCTCCTTTCTGCCCTTATCCATTTTGAAAACATAATACCAGAAGATGAGGGGCCCAAATGCCGCCACAGCTCCTAAAAGTGAGCTCTTGGGAGTGGGTCTGAAATTAGGGCAAACTTCTGCTGGTCATGCACAGGTCCATCGAATCAAGGCAGGATCTTGGTTGTGCTTTTGGCGTTTGGGGTCATTGGACGGAAGCAGATATTCCTTAAGTCAGGCTCTTATGCTCAAGCATCTTTCAGATCTCCAGAGATGCACTGTTCTCTGCTGGTTGAGGGTACTGGGGAGAGTGGCCAGGGAAGAGGTTTGTACTTGGAACCCGACATCTTGGCTTCTGGCACGTATCTCATAAATACATTTTTTTTTTTAAAAAAAAAGATTGGAATAAAACAGTCTGCATTTGTCCCAGCTGTGTTTCTAAGATAGGAGGGATTATACGAAACATGGATGCCATTGAAACTGATAAGCCTTGTCAATTTATTGTTATTCAATAAACTCTGACATTGTGGAAAGACACAGATGTGTTCACTTATGTATCTGGCAGAGCGTGCTCACTCTGCTGCGTGGATGGACTGCTTCCCCTGGCTTCCCCTGCCATGTGAAATGGTGGCACCAGGGAGTAAAAGAACTTACCAAGGGAATCAAAAGGCAGAATTTGTTGAAACACAATGAAAAGAGGCAATTGGTGAGTTCCCAGAAAGGGGGTTACTTGGTTAAGTGGGATGGGGGATCTCTTTGTAAGGGTTGAGGAAGCTAGTTGGTTTTAGTTCATTGACCATCATTCTGGGCTCACAGTTGGGTAGAGAACAAGCAACTCACTGTCATGGAAGAGCTGACAACAATATCCCGAAAACCATTCCACAAAACAGCCCACAGAGGAACAGTACCAAACCACATACCGCAGCCAGGCAAGAGCAAAGATGAAAAATACAGACCATTTTCCTGAACACTAGAGATTAATTTTTTTCAACAAAATGCCTGCAAATGAAACTCAAGAACACAGAGAGGATCATGCACCATGATCAGCTTAGTTTCAACCCAGGGATGAAAAGTTGGCTCAATGTAACACAAATTAATAAATGTAATTAGAACACTTAAACAGACTTGAAGACAAAAAAAAATCATGAGATCATATCAAATAGAGAAAGGAACTTTTGACAAAGTTTAATATCTCTTCCCCCAGCAATGTGGTTGGATAAAAATTATTTATGATCTTCTATTATGCTGAGCCAGGGATCGCTGGGCTTTGTAACTGTCCATCCCTCTGGAGGGACAGTGAAGCCCTGATATATATGTACAAACAATTTTTTTCGTCTGTGAATGAGTGTTTGCATGTCCATCTGTGCACCACATACATTCAGTGCCTACAGAGGTCAGAGATGGCATCAGATCCCTGGAACTGGAGTTACAGATGTTTGTGAGCCACCAAATGGGTACTGGGAACCAAAACTGGAGCCTCTGGAAGAATGTTTTTAATCACTAAGGCATCTCTTCAGCCCAAAGCTCCATAAAGTCTGTTAAGTCTCCGGAGAGACTGTAGACATGGAGAAGTGGAATCAGGAACTAAAGCAGTCAAGGGCAGCTAGGAGTTTGCTTAGCCTATTGCTCTCCATGGTCAGTCCCCTGATGGATCCTGGGTGGTCTTTTTGATGGGCCTTGAAGTGTACAATAGAACCTTGGTTAGAAACCAGATAGCTCTTGGTAGGACCCAAATCTTGTGGTCATGTTTGTTTTGCTTGTTTGAGGACAGGGTCTCCCTATATAATCCCGGCTGTCCTGGAACTCACTTTGTAGATCAGACTGGCCATGAACTGCCTGTCCCTGCTTCCTGCGTGCTGGGATTAAACGTGTGTGTCACAAGGAAAGCTCAGGCTGTATCTGTATAAATGTTAAGGCTCAGTCCTGCCCCTAAGCGACAGAACCCTGGTGTCTGCCATTAGTGTGACTTTTAGAGCTAAAATAGAACTCACTGGAAGAGACCTACTACATTCTACGATCTCTCTAGGACTAACTATTCTATGTCCCCACCCTGGTCTTTGCCTGCCACCGTAAAACTGCTTCCTTCCGCAACCTGGTAGTAGCCTCGGGTTGGGGACCACGGTGAATCTGTTAGATCTGGTTTAGTTCTCTGGTAAAGTCACTTGTCTCTACCTTCAAGGTTAGGATCTGGTAGGCTTGAGAAGATAAGCGGTTGAGGGGAGGCTGCACAGGTTGCTTTAAAACTCGCTGTGCTATTTCTCTTCGTTCAAGGAGGGGATAGGTGAAGGGCAGATGATGCGGGTGCGAAGAAAGTGCTGTTTTAGGGCCGATGCCCGCTTAAGGACCCTAGCTAATGACTCTTCTGGTCCCATTGAAGCCTCATAGAGGACCCTAGCTATAAGGTCAAGCTGGGGGCACTCAGATTCTTCAAAACCATGTCATGCCCAGGAAAGCTTTGGTTGCCGTGCAATGGCTAGAGTTCTCAGAGTAAAGGTAGGTAGGTAGGCATGGTGGCTCACACCTGTGGTCATACTGAAGCGAGAGGATTTAGAAAAATCTGGGCTACACAGTGAGACCTTGATTTCAACATATCAAAAAAAAAAAAAATCTAGAAATGTTTGTTGTGCCCAAGGGTAGCATAAGCCTCAGAAGCTAGACCTTTTTATAGGGAGATCTGGGCTCTTGACGGTAAAAAGTTCTAGCCACATGATGCCAGCTTTTGAAGACTTGGAGCAGTATTTTGATTTGAAGCGGGTTTGCTTGGGCTATATGTTAATAAAGCGTCTATGCACAGAAAGAGCATGATCTCAGGAAGGAACATACGGGAGGCTAAGTATTTAGTTGTGTCCTACCTAAGGAAGTAGATCTGTCCTGGAAGCCCTGACGTAAAAATGGCCCAAATAACCTATTGAGTCATTTGGGTGGAGACTTGCAGACTGGTGGCCTTGGGCACCTGACTTACAGGTCAAGCTCAGCCAGACACTATCTTTCATCTTTTGGGCTGCAAAAGGAAGCCTCTAGATGGAGCTCTAGTACTTACCAAGAGAGGCAAAGGCCAGGCAGCTGCTAGGGCCATGGGCTGAGCCTGATGGGTGTCCCTTTTGTCTTCTTAATCCATCCCTTTTGCCTCTCATCTTGATAATTAAACACCTTGAAAGCTACACTTAATAAAGTGAGGGAAGGGGTGTGGGAAATCCCTGCTCTAATCTTTGAAGCCTTTGTCTAATATCTGGAGAGGATTGGTTTAAATGTACAACCAGCATAGTCTGGCTTTCTCTACTCTCAGGGTCTAGACTAGTATATTTATGTATGGTTTTAATAAGAACAGACTGATACCTAACAGGGGAGATACCATGATCACGAAGGTGGTTTTCCCAGGGCGAGGCTTATCTATTGCACTCCGGATGTGCTGATCCCTGCGATTTCCCCAAATGTGGGAAACTCGACTGCATAATTTGTGGTAGTGGGGGACTGAGTTTGCACTCTCTCCCGATTTTTTTTAAAAAAAAAAAAACAGACTGAAAGAGAGCAGGGTCTTCAGAAAGCCCCTGTTCTGCCCATCATAACGTATTATAGTCGATGGCTTTAATAACAGCCATTTCAATCCTTCTAGGACACAGGTATTCACGAAGTCCCAACGAGCCCTTCCCTCACCATCTCACCCGTGAATGCACCTGGCCAGACTGAACCCTGAAAGGGAACTCACAAAACTGAACTCAGTGCACATCACTGAGGAGAGGAGATGCTTGTCCAGGGGAAGAGAAATCCTGGTGACCTTTATGTCCCTTCCATTAAGGAGACTGGATGAGAAGGGGAGCGACAAGCATGCAAATGCCCGGTCCAGATGGTCCAGTGCAGCTCCGCCTACTGAGAGGGAAGAACATTTAGCTAGGCAGATGCAGATACTGACCACACGGAATCTGTTTTCTTTCCAGAGGAGGGAGAAACCCTCACAATTTGTACGGTCTCACTCTGGATGAGCTCTGCCACCAGAGCCTCACATTGAGGGAGGATCCCCAGAAAGAAGAGACTAGCTCCCGATGGTGATGGGTGGGGCAGGATGTCCTTTCCCACCACTTTCAGGACTCACCAAGGAGTTGCCCTGGCCAGAGTTGTTCAGTTGCAAATGGAAGGTGAGGATTTCCACAGTGAACCAAAAGAAAATGGTGCCACCTGTATCTTGATGGGTAACTGATCTTGAGTCATAGCCAGGGGCCTTTTGGGTCTCACTGGAGAGCGGCCCCCAGCTAGAGACCTTCAGTTACGCATGGTTCACTCAGCTGACCACAAGCACCAGAATGAAGAGAGGACGAGAGAGCCCCTGTTCAGGTCGCCAAAATATCATGGAAAACCAGGTCCCTGATAGGAGGGGAACTGGGCAGCTGAAGTACTAAAAGGGAGGAGTAAAAAGATGTCTGTGTATAGGTAGTAAAAAGAATTTACCCCTCAGTGATGAACAGTGCTGTAGAAGTAAACGCTAAATAAACTTTTTTCTCCCCTCCACCCCCACCCCCAAAAAGAATATACCAAGGACACAGTTGTAGTGGGTTAGTCTGGTGCTGCTATGTATTCAAATGCTAAATGCCATATCCCAAGACCTGGTTGCTCCAAGACGAGCAGATCCTCCCATACACCAGCTTTTGTTGTATAAACCTTGCCTTCCAAGTCATCCCTGATTGGTTAAAAAAGATACCTACTGCCTGTAACTAGGTAGAGGAAAGGTAGGCAGGGCTGGAGGTCCAGGGCTTGGGGTCTCAGGCAGGGACCATGGGGAGAGGAAAAAGAAGGAAGAAAGAAGAAGGCATCATGGGGTAGGTGGATCATGAGCGCATGGACACGAGGGCCTGCCTGTTGGAGTAGGAGCAGCCAGGCAGAACGTGGCAAGTGATATCTCGGGGTTATTGACTGGGAAGTAGACAGAATAGCAGAGAGGCCTGGTATCTGCCTAGCTTTAGTGCTTTTAAGGCTTGTAAATATAAAGGCTTTTGTGTCTTCTATTTGGGGACTAAATGATCTAAGGTGGGGTAGAATCTCCAAAATAATATTTACCACAACACACAGAGAAAGCTTATTTATTGAAATATACTGCAGGGAAGCAGAGGGAAAGTCCCAGAGGAGTCCCTCGGCTGAGAGGGAGTGGGATTTGCTCTCATAAAGGTTCAGAATGAAGTTATGTGATCTGACACAGGGGGCCATTTGTGCGGGCATCTTGCTATCTTGCTAAGGCCATACATTTTTATAGAACAATTGTCTTTCCTGAGACTGTTCCTTTGGGTAGAGCAGTTGAGTCGTGAGGAGCGAAACTCTAAATGTTTGTCTAAGACATAGCAAATCATGGAGCCAAGTAGGATTCCAGTAGTCATGGCCCGAGTATGTGGACACTCGGCTTTTATCCTAGGCCTTTGGTCTGCCTATGACCTCCTACCCAATGACTTATTTGAATTTTAATGCTATACAAAACAGCAGAGCAGACAGGAAGAGCATGAAACAGGTAAAGGAGGGCCTCAGACTGAGGCTGCTCATCACTATCTCCTCAACAGCAAACCCAAGGCCACACATGGTCTTCATCTAATCCTCACATCCTATCCCATGTCGGGTGATAACGTCTTCAGCTTACAGATGGAGAAAAAAAAGCAGGCTTGAGAGATGGCTTCACAGTTAAGGGCACTGGCTGCTCCTCCAGAGGACCTGGGTTCAATTCCCAGCACCCCTTCAACAGCTCCTAACCATCTTAACTCCAGTTCTAGGGGATCCAATTCCTGTTTCTAGCCTTGTAGACACCAGGAATGCACATGGTGCACAGACACACGTGCGGACAAACCCACACACAGAAAACAAAAGAAGAATAAAGGAAGCCCAAAGGAGCAAATGGCATCTTGATTATGTGGCTTCGAGACAGAGATGGTGTAATGTTAGTTCCCTGGTCACTGGACTTCGTTCCCCTCTCAGCCACGACCTGCCAATGACTGGCTTTGGCATCCATGCGGTGGGTTAACTGAGGCAGGGAGCCACTGGGGGTCAGTGCTTAGAGCCGCTGACAGAGGTGGATCCAGATACCTACAGGGGCTGCTGCCAAAGGCAGTCATCGATTAGAGAAGTCATGCAGTAGGCGTCTCTGAGGGAACAAAGCTTAGTTAACTGGAGCTGGCACTTCCTGTAGTCAGCTGAAAAACTATGAACTCTTTTAACTTCTTGGGGCCGGTAAGGAAGAGAAGGAAAGAGAGAAAATTCACACACACACACACACACACACACACACACACACACACACACATGCGCGGATAAAACAAAAGACAGAGTCCAATAACTTCATATACACAAACATACATGCATATGTACATACACACATACATACGTGGATACAGACATATACTTATTAACATGTTGAATGTTTAGAGCAAAGCTCCAGCAAGCAGGCTCCAAACATCTCACATATACATACATAGATATCTACAACTGGTGGATGGAACAAGCTCCAACACACACCCAGATAAATTTTACATATATACATACATACATACACATGGTTGATGGGTGGAAGGAACAATGTTCCAGCTTTTATTCACACAAATTTTACACATATATATATACACATAGCTGATGGATGGAAGAATGTTCCAACATACTCTCACACAAACCTTGCATATACATACACACACACACACACACACACACATACACATAGTTGATGGATATAAGGACCAATGTTTCAACCCTACATTCACACAAACCTTACACATACACGTAGTCGACGGAGGGGAGAAACAGCGTTCCAGCCACCATAGCTGGAACGAATAAACTTCCCTCGCTTAACAGATGAGTGTCTTTCTAAACTTCGGTTTGCTTTCTAAAATTTTATTTTTACATCAGATCCAGTGGTGAAAATATCTCAACCTAGTTTTACTAACAACTTTATTTTTCCAAATGTTTTCTAAGGGTGGTGGTCATTGCTGACGATCTATGTCTCTAAGTTCTTTCCTAAGGTGGTGATTGAATTATAAAGCTTCTCCAGCAGCAATGCCTGAAAGAGATCAAGCATTGCCCAGTGAGGGACTTGAAGCCCCCTTAAAATTTTCATACAATTTCTAGATTAAGAGGGATGTGAGGGCAGCAGCATGAAGTCTTTAGGGCACCTGGTCCTCAGGGTCAAGCCACACTGAGGCTCACCCATGTGGCTGTGGTAACTAACCTGTGGGCCACATTCCATGAATACTAAAGCCTTTTATTGTTCCTCCTGCATGGTCCTCAGCAATGCCCCATTCCTGTCCCCAGCTCCACTGGCGTGGATTATTAGACGGTTTCTGTAAATGCTAACCCTTCCCTGACTAGACCCTGGGTCAAGAAGCTGCAGTTCCCAGCAGAGAGGCCTGTTCTGCTGCTGAATGGCAGGCACCCTTTCGACGTCATCCCTTGATCTCTCCACTTTCAGCCTTTCTGATCTTTAATAATTCCAAGCTAATTTTTTTTTGACCTATTTGCTTACTTGTTGGAGTTTTGAGACAGGGTCTCATGTAGTTCAGTTCATTACGCAGTTGAGGTTGGCCTTGAAGAACCCTCCTGTATCTAAGTGCCGGGAATGTAGGTGGGCACCACCGCTTCCCTGCCCACTTTTACATTAGACAACTGAAAATGGTCAAATGAAGACAACCTTGTTGCTTACCTGTTGTTATTCGGACCTTCCAGAGTGGTCAGGCTGCAGGTCACTGCGTAGCTCAGGCTGGCCTGAAACTGAGGCAATCCTTCTGCCTCAGCTATCTGTGACTGTAAGAGTGAGCTGCCACACCCAGGGAAGTACAGCTTGGAAGACCCAGGTTGTTTTTATTCCTGCCTTGCTTGATATCTTAGTGCAGGACAGTAATATCTTGCTATCTCTCTATCCTCGTCTAGACCCCTCTTGGGTCCTTACTGGTTTAAGCTCGAGGCTCCGTGAGGTTTATGTACATACATTGCACTGTTCACTGCACATAATAATTCTGTGTGACGATTCTCATCTCCATCCTAAAGACGAGAAGCTGAGGAGACACACAGAGCAGAGGCAGTGCTGGCTTCATCCCGAGGCTATGTGGAGTCAAAATTTGTGACTTTCT
>JADRCD010217621.1:0-25328 GCA_019843815.1 Montemys delectorum | reverse complement strand
GTGTTGGGTGACACACGTCCTCAAATTCCAATTGTTAGATGCAGAGTCACCAGTCTAGCATGTTCTTGGGAAGTGATAGAGAGTTTAGGAGGCAGAGCCTTGAGGAAGAAAGTCAGGACACTGGGGTCATGCTGCTTTAAGGAAGTTGAAATTTCTGTCATTTCTTTTCTCTTTGCACTTTGGCAAAGAGAAAAGAAGGATGTTTGAAGTAAACACCCTTTGCTACATGGTTTCCTGCTGCAGTAGTTCCATGATGCCTTCGCCTCAATGGAGCAGGGATATAAGACTACAGATTGAAATTCTGAGATTGTTCATCAAATCATTACCATTGTGGTTGTAATAGGTGGATCTTCTAAGCTTCTGCCTGACTTTGAAGGGATATCAATGGCAATCATTTTTATTAATCCTGCTCATATTTTTGCTGAGTAGTCACCCTGTAAAGACACAGGTGTAGGTGAGCTTTGGATCTGCTATTCTTTTTTTTTTAATTAGATATTTTCTTTTTCCCACATGATATCTCATTGGGTCTTGATAATCTTTAATTCCTGGTGGCACACAAATTTTCCCTGTGTGTCTTGGGCAGGCCACTTCCTCCCTGGGATTATCCACACTGCCTAGAACTGTAAAGGAGTAATAGCATTCAATAAAAGCTTGTTTAATAGAATAAAAGCACACAGAGGTGCTACTGGAGTTAAATTTGATCATGTGTAGAGGATGCACTTATACTTCACTGGGAAATTATAGTATCAAATAAACTAGTGTATATTTCTATAAAAAAAAAAAAAGAAATTCTGAGATTGTGAAGAAATACACCTTTCTCCAGTTTAATTGATCCATTTTACCTTGCTCATCTGGGATTTTGCTACTGGGAAAGGCAAGACCAAGCTGAGTTTCCTACGATGTTTGTTTGTTTTTATGAAAGGTCTATCCCTTGCTCGCCTGGGACGTGCTATGTGGACTGTGATGGAAGGTTCCTACTGTTCAGGCCTTAGGATCTTTTCCTGTTCCATGTTTTAGATTTCGAGAATACCAAGGAAAGGGACACAGAGGAAGTTGGGAGGAGGAGTAGAAATGATATAAATATAGTACCTATGTATAAAATTCACAAAATAATTTTATTAAAAAAATAAAAGAAAAAGATATTTTGAGATTGTGAAGAAATATTCCTTTTTCCAGTTTAATTGACTTGTTTTACCTTATTCATGCCAATGGTGTGAAATTTGCTAGTAAGTAGGTGACAGAAATATGAATTAATAATATGAAATGGAAGGGCTGAAGAGATTTCAGCCAAGCAAGAAGATCTGAGTTTCATCCTCATAACCCAAGGAAAAGAGCATCACATTGAAGAAAGCTCATGCTTATAATTTTAGGGCTGGGGAGGCAGAGACAGAAGAGTCCCTGAGGCTCACTGGCCAATCAGCCAGCCATGTACACTTACCAAGTTTTATGTCTTCATCTGGCTAAAACAGATGTTATCTATTCTCTGGTCTTAAATTGCTATTGCACACCACACACACATGTGCACTTGCTCATTCACAAGCACCCATACATATGTATACACCTCACACTGATAAGAATGGAGGAGAAGCAAAAACTATTGCTAGAATTTATTAGTATTTATTTAACAGGGTTCCCAATATTTCTCTCACTGGACAAACACAAGATAATATTAATAGACAGATGAGTAGACATGCAAAACATATTTTATTACTTTCTTGTATTTTAGTCAAATTTATTAAAATTTACATGAATTTATTAAAGAATGTGACCTTGATGTGAAACACAGACATATTGCTGAACGTCTACGTGAAAGTACTTGCAAAGAATATTAATTTGAAAATTGCTTTCAAGTAAGGGATCCTGAGATGTTCCAAAGACATGTCATGTTGTATAGACATCACACCAAAGTTTCTCATGTTTTCCATTAATTTAGCATCTCCAGTTATTCCAATATGGGACTTTCAACCACAAAAAGAAAAGAAAGTTGCCATGTCTATATTTTCTTTCCTTTTCAACTCTTCGATTTCCACTTTATATTTTTTTACAAGTTCTAGAAAGATACTGTCCTCATTACTTGGTCTCCCTGTTGTCATTCAAGTAACCCTCTTTCTGCAAAGTTCATTTCTTCCTTTTTTTATTATTATTATTAGATATTTTCTTTATTTACATGTAAATTTTCCCTTTCCCAGGTTCCTCTCTAAAAAACAAACAAACAAACAAACAAAAACAACAAGAACAAACTCCTTTTGCCTCCCCCCCTCCCCATGCCTGCCACCCCACCCTCTCCCACTTATTGGCCCTGGCATTCCCCTACACTGGGGCATTCATTCCTTCTTTATGTACTTGCTGGGATCTACCTGTGTAGATATATTTATCACACAAAATATGCTCAATAATCACTTTACCTTTTGACTTTCCCTCCCAGATTTGCACATTATACCACAGACTTCTTCTCTTCTTATTTGTTTATTTTTTATTAAATATTTTCTTTATTTACATGTCATATGATATCTCTTTCCCAGTTTCTCCTCTGAAAAAAGAGAAAAAATAAAATAAAATAAAAATAAAAACAAAAACAAAAACAAAAAAGAACCCTGTTCCCTTCCCCCTCCCCCTGCTCACCAACCCACCCTCTCCTGCTTCCTGGCCCTGGCATTCCCCTCTACTAGGGCATAGAACCTTCACAGGGCCAAGGGCCTCTTCTCTCATTGATGACTGATTTGGCCATCCTCTGCTACATATGCTGTTGGAGCCATGAGTCCCAACTTGTGTCCTTTTTGGTTGGTGGTTTAGTCCCTGGGAGCTCTGAGGGTACTAATTAGTTCACATTGTTGTTCTTTTCTTAACTTTTGAGCTAACCTTTACTCTTCTAGTGATTTCTTTCTGTGTTGATACCATAGATGAGAACGACCAGGATGCACACTAGTATCTCTGTATATTCCTGATGAATCATTAGATTCTTTTGTTCCTGTATCTCACATAAAATATGCATGCACAGCAAAAACACAAATCATTACTATTTATTTGTTGCTGATATAAAATGCATTCCAAAGGGAGGGGAGAAAAAAGTAAATGGAAATGATTTAAAAGCAAGTTCACTTGCAGCCAAGATACCAGGAAGATTATTTTTCTGTAGTATAAATGTGACTGATGGCTTTACTGGAATATACAATCTAAATTGTTCCCATCTGTGAAAGGTCTGTATTAATATTATTAGTAAACATTTGGGATTTATTTGATGGTTGATAAGCTAAAGCATCATAAAAATAAAACACAGGCTGATCTTCATTTTAGAAATGAATAAAAGTAATAAAAAGAATGAAATATGGAATATTCTAGATGACATATTTTTGCATAGTTTAGAATAATTTCATCTCAGAGCGATGCTTTGAAGAGAAGAATTCATCCACAACAGAAGTGGCACCTCTATCAATAATTATTATGCCTCTCGGTTCCAAGTTTAGTAACATTGATAATAAAAAAGGAATAGCAACATATTTTTATTGCTTTTAGCTCATTGGAGTACACAGACTTTGAATGACTCTAATTTTAAGAAGTGCGATGCTGTTGATCCCTGGAAGACTCTCAAAAAGCAAATCAGTGTTTGGAGTCAGAAATTTAGTGATAAGAATTGTAAGAAAACTTAAAGACCATATTTGGGAAGTTTCAAAATAATTTCTGACATTATAAGATTTTTAAAAAATTCTAAAGAGTGATGTATAAACCTAGAAAAAGGCAAAATAGAAAGTAAACTCATATTAAGAGAATTCTCATGTTCATAAGCACACATTTTTGAGGGTATTCTCAGTTTTTACCTTAATTTAGAAATTAGATCATCTAATGACTTCCAAGAGAAAAAAGAAATAATCTGCCCTTGGGACAAGCTCCAATATTGCTTGTCAGATGTATTGACCATCCCTGAAATCCTATGCATACAAGAGATAAAAATGGACACAGCAAGTATATTTTTGTGTATATATATATATATATACACATATATATGCATATGTATATATATCCATATCCATATATGTAACAGTAAAAAGGAAATAAAGAAGGCTATCAACTTGAGAGTGAGTGGCATGGGAAGGGTTGGAGTTATAAAAGGAATGGGAAGTAATAGGATTCTATTTCACTTAAAAATACGTGAAAATAAACAAACAAATGCCATACTTCATTCATCGACTGGGTATCAATAATAAATCAACTAAATCACAATGATTATTGTTACTACTGCTATAATGAAACACCAAGACCCAAAAGAACATGGGTAAGAAAAGATTTATTTAGCTTGTGCTTCCACATGAATATTTGTCATTGAAATTCCAGACAGGAACTCAAGCAGGGTGGGAACCGGGAGACAGGAGCTGATTCAGAGGCCAGGGAGGAGTTGCTGCTTATTAGCCTGCTTCTCATTGGTTGCTTAGCCTGCTTCCTTATAATACCCAGGACTAACTATCTGCATCCCCAGAGGGCTGCTGCCATCTAGGACCGCCAGGTGGGAGCCCTACTTTCCAGCCCTGATTCTTCCTCCACATCAGCTGCAAGCTGGCAGAAGGAAAAGCCACCCTGTCCCTGTGCGTTCCATTTCCATTTCCAGGCCTGCTGTCATAAAAGACTACCAAGTGAGACCCCCCTCTTCCTCAATTTCCTTCCTGCTGGGTTGCCCTCCTCCTTCCCACCCTCTGGAAAAATCTATTACCTGTGAGCTCCGTCTTGCCCCTGTGTGCTCCATTTCTCAGCACACAGCTCTGGCTGTGCTGCACCCCGGAGGCCTGGTGGCACAAGAGACAATCAAGTGAAACCTCTTAAACCTAAATCTCCTACCTCCTGGATCACTTTCCCCTATAGGGCAAGCCCAGCAGTAGTGTGCTCCACCCTGTTCCCTGAGAGCTTCAGTTCCCAGCCCACTGCCCTACCTACATTACTAGAGGTCTGCTGCAGTCAGGGAATATCATGTGAGACCCCCTCCTACCCAATCCTCTGCCAGCTGGTCCTCCAAAGGGACTCCTAACAGTGGTGAATTGCAGTAGTTCCTCTGTACTCCATTTCTTGGCCCACAAGAAATGCCAGAGGATTGACAACATCAGAAACAACCAGATGGCTAAAGGCCATCATAAAAACACCATTAGCAAGAACCAGGGCAATATGGCACCACCTGAACCCTACTATCTTGCTAAAGCAAGCCCTACGTATCCTACCACAGCTGAAACACAAGAAAATGACCTTATACCCAACCTTGCGAAGATGGTAGAAGCCTTTACAGAGGAAGTAAATAAAGTCATTAAAGAAATATATGAAAATATAATCAAATAGGTGAAAGAAATCAACTGTTAAAGACCTAAAAATGGAAATAAAAGCAATAAACAAATTGAGGGAATCCTGGAAATGAAAAACCTAGGTAAAAGAACAGAAAATACAGACACGAGCATCACCAAGAGAATACAAGGGGTGTAAGGGATGCTCTCAGGCCCAGAAGATATGATAGAGGAAATTAATACAGTAGTCAAGGAAAATCTTAAATCTAAAAAATTTCTAACACAAAACACCCAGGAAGTTCGGGAGACTATAAAAAGAGCAAATTTAAGAATAATGGGCTTGAAGAAGGAGAAGATTCCCAGCTCAAAGGCCAAGAAAATATTTTCAACACAATCAAAGAAGAAAAATTTCCTAAAGTTAGAGATGCCTATAAATATGTAAGAAGCCTGCAGAACACCAAATAGATTGGACCAAAAGATTGCCACAAAATACTCAAAGCACTAAATGTATAGAATACAGAAATAATGTTAAAAACTTCAAGGGAACAGGCCAAGTAATGTATGAAGGAAAACCTATAAGAATTATAGCAGATTTCTCAATAGAAACTAGAAGAAAAACTAGAAGAAAAATTCCAATACAAGGAATATAACCACACCCCAAAAAACATAGGAAATAATAACCTCCCAGTAGCAAACACACACACACACACATACACACATACACACACACACACACACACACACACATCAAAATAACAGGAATTAACAATCATTGATCATTAATGTCTCTCAACATCAATGGACTCATTCCCCAGTAAAATGACACAGGCTGAGAGAATGGATGTGGAAAGAGGGCCGATATTCTGCTACAGCCTGATCTTATGGAGACATTTTCTTAATTAGTGCTCCCTCCTCTCAGGTTGGTATCTATCAGGTTGACATAAACTAGCCAGCGTGGTTACTATATGCCTCACCTTCGAAAGAGTGTAATCAACCGCATTACTCTTACACATTTTGGTAACAACTTCCTGAGACATTTTAGTACTGCTCATGCCCTCAGTATTTTTTGAGATGCTCATTTCTGGTTTTAGTCCTGTGAATGCTGAAATTCAGTCACAGTGTCACTACTGTTTCACCTTGTATCTTGTATTTAACATTTCCTATTCATTGTTGGAGTTTAAATAAATCACATGCATTTAAGAAATAGCTTCTGGGTAACTATACATACTCAACAAAATGTTTACAAATAACATATTTAAAATTTTGGGTGTGAGTTACTTGACTGTAGCTTGAAAAAACTATTATTTTCACAACAAATAATGACCTTTTTGTTTGTTTAGAAGAAACCAAAATAATGACCTCACGTGTTAGACTAATGAAATATGACATAGTGTAAGCTGATTTTGTGCTGGTTAGAATAAAATATAATTATTTACTTATTTTTAAATTTATATGGACATTATATACATCTGTCCATGTTTTTGTGTGTGTGTATATATACAGGTGTGCACAAATAAGGTTGTTGGATCCCTTGAATCTGGAGTTACAGGCTGTTGTGAGCTTCCACACATGGGAGCTAAATGCAAAGCTCTGGATCTCTGGAAGAACAGTAAGTATTAACAGTAAGCAATCTTTCCAGTGTAACATATAGAATAATATAAATGAACATATGCACATTATTGTTTAATCTATTATTGATGATGATGATGATGATGATGACAATGATGATGATGATTATTGTGTTGCCATGCAACACAGAGAATGCTACACCTACTCAGAAACTTCAAAGCACAGTGGCCTTTATTCATTATTTTCTGGTTATTTTCTCAGATGTCTGGTTTTCTGTCACTGGTCCAGCTTTCAGGTTGCTAGAAGAGATCCTTTCCTTTTCCCCTGTCTCCCACTGCTGTGTGAGACCTAGATGCTAAAATGTAAAGCCATCCCTGCTCTCAATGTTTAAATGACGAATAGATCAATTAATCAGGCCAGCACAGAACCTGAAATGTCTAACTCATGCTTAAATAAGGCACGATCTACCCATCCTTGACAAGCAAAGAAACAGACTTAATTAATTAATGAAGTACAAAGAAAGGAACTAATTTATGTAGCTCTAGCGATCTCTGCTCAGCAATAGTTATAAAAATCATTTTCCATGTCATTTTCTGAGACTTCATCAAATATAAATCTCCAAAAATGGAAGAACAAGCATAAAGATATGATGTACAGAAGAACATTTGTTAGAGCAGGGAACAAGTAAACAAGCCTGCTCATAATTAATGCATCTCAATTCTATTTAATCTCACTGTCTTTCAAAATGCATGCCATTTATTTATTTATTTATTTTGGCTTTTGTGTATGTCCCTATATATATGTACCCAGGTACATGTGTGTGTGTGTATGTGTGTGTGTGCGCGCGCCTGTGCAAATGGAGGACAACCTTGGCTGCCTTGTCTTAGATACTCTCTACCTTATTTGTTGAGAGAGGTCTCTAATTGACCTGGAACTCAACATGTAGCCTGGCCTACCTGATCAGAGAGTCCCAGGGATTTGTCTCTAACTCCTCAGTGCTGGGATTTCAAGTGTGTGTATCTTGCTGACTGAGTTGTTGCCTCAGCCTCTTAGGTTTGGTTTGGTTTGGTTTGGTTTGGTTTGGTTTGGTTTGGTCATGAGTATATTCTACGCAGAATTGGGAAGCATCTTATTTTTACTTGCTTCGGGAGATTATACATTCTTATTGGCACTTTTCCTTCCCAGCAGGTGAAAAATTAATCATGATAAAACGTGGACCAGGAGGCAGCTACATTTCTCATCTCCCTGCACGCTTCTTTCCATAGGATCATGCTTTCCAAATTAACTTCAGGGGAATTAAGCATGCTTTATTTCCTGGGAAAGATGAATTTCCCTTGACAAGCATTCCCAACCAGAAGAGGGAACAAAGTATAAGAAACAAAACCCATGAATGTACTTGTGCTTTCCCTGGAAATCTTGTCTTCCCCAGGACAAGGACATATTTCTAAGAAATCATCAAGAAAGCTGAGGCTTTTCTGAGCTATGAGTTTAGCAAATATATGTTCATCTTCAATATTTGCACATACTCTTTAAACATAATGAGAAATAAAGAATTTGTTGATTCTAAAGTATACAATTTTCTGCCTTCTGACAGATGTTTTATACTTACCTTTCCGTGTCAATTGACTTGAATTTTTTCAAGTGGTCATGGTTTTGATTACCAGGAAAACTAAATAAAAAAATCAATTTCTTCTTCTGACCCCAGGATGATGATGTAGAGAGCTGGGACAGAAAAGGGATAAAAAAAAGGAAAGGGACAAAATTGGAAATGTACTCAATTAGAGGGGGCAAGATCAAGGCCCCTGATGAGGAGATCTGGGATTGTGTACCTAGGTTGATAATACAGCTTAGTCTATGGACAACACAAGTCATGAGATTTCTAGACCTTGCTTGCAGCTCTTTCCAGATCATATCAGTCTGTACAGTCTAGGCCCTGGACTATGCACCAAGCTTGGTCTGGGAAAGGGAGGTCTGCCAGACAAAGGCTTGTAATTGCTATGATCAGGTCTAGAAGTACATATTGGATCTCGGCCTGGAGTCAGACTATTTTGTTCTCTTTGTAAATGCAAAATTGGAAAACAACTCATCCTAATTAGAAAGAAAATTATACATTAGGGGAAGGTCCTTCCAAATCTAAATTACAGAGTAGAGATCCATGACTTTGGAAAGAAATGGCCATGCATAGAACTGTGGCAACCATCAAATCGACAGTGGTGACTATACATGATGATATGCTTAATAGAAGTGGAAAATACTGTTTTCAAGAAAAAGTTCACATTGTGAGAAAATACTAACTGACAAAATATGCTGAAGCAAAGCACATAGAATACCTTAGCCAGGTATGGTGGCACACACCTGCAATTCTAGCTCTGGGAGTTGGAGGTAAGAGGATCAGGAGCTCCTGGCCAATTGCAACTGCATAAATATCCTGCCTGAAAAAAATAAGAGTACCATGTTTCATGATAAGGATGCCAAGTCTTAAGGAATCCGGTGCATGAATATAGATATGTATATGTAATCTTAAAGCAATTTTTTAAGTATCTATTTCCATTTTATGTGTATGAGTGCATGTGTGTAAGCATACCATGTCCATGTATGATGCTCATGGGAGCCAGAAACAGGTGCTGGATCCCCTGGAACTGTAATCACAGACTGTTATGAACTACTAGGTGGATGCTGGAGTCTGAACTGGGGTCCACTGCAAGAGTAACAAGAGAGCCAGGTCTACTGGAGGCTCAAGTTAGGGTTAGGGTGAGGGTTAGGGTTAGGGTTAGGGTTAGGGTGAGGGTTAGGGTTAGGGTTAGGGTGAGGGTTAGGGTTAGGGTTAGGGTTAGGGTTGGGGTTGGGTTTAGGGTTAGGGTTAGGGTTAGGGTTAGGGTTAAGGTGAGGATTAGGGTTAGGGTTAGGGTTATCTTCCTCTGGTATCTTTAGTATGTTAATGTTTGCCCTTTATCTCTCATTTGGTTTTTAGTTTTCTATGTCACTGCAGCTCTTACCAGGCTCCATAAAACTCATTGGTTCCCAGTGTCCTATGTTTTTTTGTTAGTCACCAAGATTCAATTTAGTTTTGAAAGCGTATGTGTTGGTAATATTTTTTTTTAATGTTAAAAGACATGCTTTATTAGTTGCTGGAAGAGGTCTATTTCATTTTATGATCAGTTAAAAAACAAATTTGCCTCCTTTTGTGTGATTTTTTTTTAGATATTTTCTTTATTTACATGTAAATTTCTCCTTTCCCAGTTTCCCCTCCAAAAAACAAACAAACCAACAAACAAACAAAAACAACAAGAACAAAATCTTGTTGCCTCCCCCCTTCCCATGCCTGCCACCCCACCCAGATTTCCCTCAACAGAGGAATAGATACAGAAACTGTGGTACATCTATACAATGGAGTACTACTCAGCTATTAAAAACAATGAATTTATGAAATTCTTAGGGAAATGGATGGATCTGGAGAGTATCATCCTGAGTGAGGTAACCCAAACACAAAAGAACACAGAATGGTATGCATTCTCTGATAAGTGGTTATTAGCCCAGAAGTTTGGACTACAGGCCGAACAACAATATGAACTAACTGGTAATAATTTTTTTTGTTGTTTCTTTGAATAATTTTTTAACTGTTATTTTATTTATTTACATGTCAAATATTATCCACCTTCCCTGTTTCTCCTCCACAATCCCATCCCTCTCTCCTTTCCCTCTGCCTCTACGAGGGTGCTCACTCACCTGTCCACCCACTCCTGCCTCATTGGCCTAGCATTCTCCTATCCTGTGTCTTCAAGCCTTACAGGACCAAGTGCCCTCCCCCCCCCCCAGTGATTCCAGATAATACAAACCTCTGCTACATATTCAGCTGGAGCCATGGGTTCCTGTTGTGTACTCTTTGGTTGGTAGTTTAGTTCCTGGGGCTTTGGGGGGTCTGCTTGGTTGATAGAAGTTACAAACCCCATCAGCTCCTGCAATCCTTGCCCCAACTTCCTCATTGGTGTCCCCCTGCTCAGTCTGATGTTTGGCTGTGTACATCTGCATCTGTACTAGTCTAGCTCTGTTATTCAGTTGAATTTTGATTGATAAAAGAAATACAGCAGTGATGACTGTAAGAAATGAAGAGAAAGAGACTTTGTTTATGTGTTAGTACACTTATGCCTGAGTCTCCTTTGCCTCTTACACTTTATCTTTGCACTACTGTATTCTTTAGTCAACCATCTTATTCACTTAAGCTACCACAAGGTACAATAAGTTCTGCATCTGGAGACAAAATTACCTTCTCAACATTCGAAGGTTAGGTAAAGTCCCACATTCTAGCTGATGAATAGTGTCTTTCTGTTCTGCCTTCACACAGTGAAAAAGAAGACCTCAGGTTTCCTCAGCCCCATTCTGAAGCATTTGTCTCCACCCCTGATCCTAATCATTTCCCACAGAACTTGTGACTGACTCTCCTTATATTGGGTATTATGATATCAACATACACTTTGGAGTAATGAGACCCTACATGGTACAGTTGTGTAGCCACATTGTTTTCTAGACCCACTGAGAAGGATATTTCACACTGCAAATGTCACATGAGCCATTTTAGCCATGATCAAAAACTGACAATCGTAGAACTGGAGACTATCTTTGTACTTTTTCTATTTATAGCATCTTGACAAGTTAAGGCCTTTCTGAAAAGCACAATCATTTCAGAATTCTCCTTTTTCTAAGTACAGAGGTTTGTTGAAGAGGATTAAGCATTTCTTCACCTTGGTATCCCCTTCATCTCTTTTCTTTTGCTTTATGTATATGGGTACCTTGCATGTGTCTGTGTAGAACATGAATGCCATGCCTTGTAGAAGACAGAAGAACGCACTGGGTCTCCTGAAACAGAGTGGTGAGCTGCCATGTGAATGCTAAGCCCTCTGGGAGAGCAGCCAATGCTCTTAGCCACTGTACGATCTCTCCGATCCATCCACTCTCCTTAACTAAACCTTCAAACTCTATTTTCCTGCAGAAACCCAAAAGGTGAACTATTGTCATTTAGTAAAATGAGAGAAGCTAGTTTTTGAAAATCGTAATATGCATATTTTTCCTAAAAATAATCTGTGGAGCCAATGTCATTGCTTCTATTTCTTCCCTGAAAAATGTTTTCTCTACCTCATGTTTTCTCTCTGTTTAGAGTAATATACAACAAATTCAAATAAGCTTCATAACTACTGAAAAGTTCAGCCTATAATTATTAATCAAATTAATTACGAGAAAGTATTTATAAATGAATACATTTTTAAAATATCTATGTGCTTCAGCACAGAAAAAGGATAGACAAAGGGTACAAGGTTGGACATTTTAATTAAAAAAAAAAGTGCCCAATTGCTTTTAACTTTACTTCTCAATTGTTTCATCACTCAGATAGGTACATAATAATGGTGTTTTAATATTTTAATAGCTCTGTTTCCACATCTCATTTCCCTCAGGCATGGAAACAAATTGGTATTCACCTTCAAGGAATGTTGAAGGAAGCTTTCAAAGACGGAAAGGGTGAAAACAGATTGCAAAGCCACAGAGACAAATGCACATGGACTATAACAATGTATGCAAAAGGAATAAAAGTTTCACATACAAGCAATAGGTAAGAAGCCCATTGTTAAATATTGGTTTCTTTTTCTCTTTTTTTCTTTTTTTGATATATCTTGAGTTCAGTTGTCTTCTGTAGGTTGTCACTGGACATAGTTAGTCGAACTGTCATGGTGGATATAGCCCTTTCTCTGAGGAGTCTCTTCTGTTCTCCAAATAAATTGCTTGAATTAGGTGCCACACTCCATCGTTCCCTGGCATTTCCTCTGCATGAGCCTGGAGGAGGCAAGAATAGGGTTGTGGAAGAGCAGTAGAGAATAAAAAGGAGATGATTTTCCTCTAGTCTGCTTTTAGCAGCATCTCTCTGGTGGTCCCTTACAGGTCCTGGCTTGCGTTCATGATTTTAGCACCTATCACCACCCCCAACACACTATATACAAGCTTAGCTTCAAGTGTAGTTTTAAAAAGTCATGATTCTAATTCATATTATATTTTTAAATTCCGCAACTGTGCCCATAGTATAGATAACACTTGTTAGTTTGAAATAATTTGAATTGAGGGCATCAAATAATACAGACCAGAGACACAGAAATAAGGTAACATATTTACCTTTCATCCACATTTGTGTCTAAACTGCAGCGAGTCTATGTGTGATTTGGTACTTTTTGTTTTCATCCTTTTGAAAATTCAGTGTGTTTTGTAATTTGAAAACTATTCAGGTGAATCTCCTGAGCTATATTGAATTGCTGTAGGTAATTTATTGACAATAGTTCAGCGATTGTATATGGTAGCAAAGCAGGATGTACTGTGATAGTCTGACAGGCTAAAAATAACTAACATTTGTTTAGTATTTTGCCAAGAATTATCTTACATGACTGATAATGGAACTGTTAAACATGCTTTATTATAACTCTCATTTTACGGATGAGGAAACCTGAGCTCAAGAAGCCTCAGAATTTTTTTTGAAATCATTCAGCCAAGAATAAGTCAGATAGATGCTACAGAGAAATTCAGAGAGGCTAGGACACAGTAAATGAAGGAATAAGCAGTTCTAAACACCAAATGTGAACACATAGATCCAAGTCAGTAGAAAGGGGCCAAAGTAAAAAAAGATGTCCTTGTCTATCACACATGAAAAAGAGAGGAAAGCAAAGGAACACTTAGAAAGCATCTTGGTGGTCTTGCTGCCAGAATTTAGTTCAGTAATGCTACTGTCAAATTTAAGAAAAGGAACCAGAACAAAATAAGACATAGAATGCACACTTAACATTATCTTTGCAGAAGATGCAGGATACATGCTTAGCATAACATTGTCTTCATAGTAGACACAGTGGCCATGATTAACATATTCTTCATGGGGGAAAGAATGAGAATGGAACATGCATGGTTTCCTGATAACTTTGCAGAAAAGAAAATGTCTTGTTTAATATACACACTCCCAAAATAGGTCAAAGTGGATTGAAGAGATAGTTCCATGATAAAGAGCTTGCTTTGTCAATATCAGTTTGGAAATTCAGCTACTTAAAAGAAAGAAAACAGTCTGATTTGAGTTGGGCCAAATCATCTGAGAAGCTGTTTTCAGAAGGTGACCCAAAGTTACAATGTTTATAGGAAAAAATACTTAACTCTTAATCATGGAAATAAAGTTGAAACCCCAATGGAGTATTATCTAATACCTCCTCTATGATTGTATTATTGTTATTAACCAAAAAGTTGACTATTGAAGAGAATGGGAAGAAAATGGAATTCCTATTATTTATAGGAAATAATCTGGCAATTCAAAATTTAATTAAAATGGAACCCAGTAGTATTATGACTGACTATTTATCCACAAGAAATGAAATTGGTGTCCCTAGTGATATGCATATCTTCATATCTGCCATAGTGCCATTAATGCTAGCAAAATATGTATCTACTTAACTGTCTATAAACAGATGAATAGATAAGAAATTTTGATATATATATGCAACAGTGAATTAGTAAAACTGCTTTGGTTCCCAGCAGGTCATGTGCAAGCTGCACTAGCCCAAGAGCTCTCTGGATTTGTGAATGAAATACACACATACCCACATACACCCACACACACACAAACATACACACACCCACACAAACACATAAATAGCCCAGATAATTATGATATGCTTTGATTATCTCAATGGCTGGACACTTCTAAATCTCCCTGCAGCTAGCAAACACTCCTCTCTCGTATTATTGAGTTAACATCTTTTAAAATCTATATTTCATCTCTGTTACCTCAGATCCAATCAGGAAAGTAGCTCCTATGGCCATTTTCTGGATTCTGACATGCTGGTAGTCCTTAAAGTTTCGTCTTTCTACTTCCCTGTCATGGAGATTCTCTTTCCTCTCCCCCAGGCCTTTGTCCATACAATCTAAAAGTCCCACCCCATTTCCTTGCACAGCCAATCACTGTACAGGAATTATTTATTATCAACCTCAGGTCTGGAATCGCAGCTTCTGGGAGCCAAAATAAGACATAGCATTAAAACCAATTCCCAACACATACATTTTATAATATTATTGAATCTTAAAATAAAAGTTGGGTTCTTCTATGTGTGACATCTTATATGAATCAGAAAAATACTATGCTAAATGAAATGTTAAGCATAAAGACAAGATACTGCCCATCTTAGATACATGGGGAGAGAGAAAGAGAGGGAGAGAAAGAGAGAGAGAGAGAGAGAGAGAGAGAGAGAGAGAGAGAGAGAGAGAAAGAGAGGGAATAGAGACTATGTGTAGACTATGTGTAGACTATGTAGTTCCCTATGGACTGGGTAGGGTGATATGAAGGCAGTAGTGGTCAAATGACATGATATTTCAGTTAGTCAGGAGGAATAAGTTAGTGAGAAAGGTTGTGAATACTGCAATCTTGACAATTAAGAAATATTCTATTACTTATAAAGGTATGTGAGGCAACAACCATTTAATTAGACTAATTATTCTATTTTATAAGCATGATTCATAATAAGTATACCATAACTATACATAAATGCTTTTTGTCAATCTCATATAATTTTTTGACTAAGATGAATGGAGGACTAAGGAGCTGACTCCATTGGAAGCTGTATAAGCAGAAGGACCTCATTCAAATCTGCAGACTTGGCATAAAAACCTGGGTGTAGTGAAACATACTTATAATTGGTGGTTAGTTATTATTGGCTACCTGTCACTAAATTAGACATATTTAGGTAGAGGGGTGTTGTTCCAAAAGCAGGGGACCTGGGATGCGGCCTGGATCTCTCTCTCTCTCTCCCCCAGGGCTTACCTGTTTGCTGCACGGTGCTTTAATTAAAAGGAGGAAATTTATGAATGACTTATTTTGTTGTAGGAAGGAGAAATATGCTAAGTAAAGAGAAAGAAAGGAGAAGAAGAAGAGAGAGAGAGAAGGAGAGGGAGAAAGGCAGAGAAGAGAACAAAGAGCAGAGAGAAGAGAGAGCAAGAGGGCAAGAGGAAGTAAGAGTTAGAGAGAAGAATAGGAGAGTAAGAGAGTGAGGAGGGGGCAAACCACCCCTTTTATCGTATGGGGCGTGGCATGCCTGCCTTGTGGTCAGATGACTGTGTGTAAGATCCAGCTAGAATGCTGGGAGTTTGAGGCAATGTCTGCCTGATACAGCACACATCTCCTGCAGGGGCAGCTGTGAGGGGTCTGGGCTGAAATCTGAGCCATTGGTCTCAGGAGCAATCACCGAAAGCCTACCATCCCTTATAAGCAAATTTACATTGCTCAGTGGGTCTCTGGAGTTCCAAAGTGGCTGCTCTCCTGGACTTCAGCTGTCAGCACTGCCCACTGCCCCACAGAGGGGATTCAACTGAGGAATTGTCTTCATTATTTTGGGCTCTGGGCATGTCTGTGATCCATTTTGCTGATTATTGTTTATTATACAAGCACCCATCCCACTGTGTGAGCTACCATCCTTAGGCAGGTAGGTCTAGGATGCATTTAAAAAAAAGGGGGGTGTACTTGAACCAGGCTGCTAACTTGTGAGTAGTATTCCACTCTTGGCTTCTACTTCAAGATCTACCTTAAGTTTCTGTCTTGGGTTTCTTTAGTGATGAACTATAGTCTGTAAAATTAAATGAGTCCTTTCTTTCCTCTTCAGGTTGTACATGTCCTCTGTTTTATCACAATAATGGAGAGAAAACTAGTACAAAATCCCACCTCTAAGGAGGTGGAGCCAGATGCATCCTTAGGATTTGCTAGCCAGCCAAGTCTGTTCTTCTATCTTCAGGCCAATGAGAGGTCCAGTCTTAAAAATAGGGTGGGTATTTTAATGAGAAAAAATATATGAAGTTGACTTTTGCCCATGGATAAATATATATATCAGATATGAAAAAAGAAAAAGATAAATGTGATTACCTGTTGAGATGTTTTATCTTTTATAATATTTCTTTGAAAAATATGAGTCATCTGAGTTCATTTGTATAGAATAAGATAAATAAAGTAAGGCAACATAGATGTTGGCTTTACACGCATTTGCTAGCAACATCTCCTTATGTTAAGGGTGAGTGTAGATTTTATCGGACAGATGACTGAGTTTGACATATAGCATAAAGACAATTCATAAGCCTGTGAGTTCCCTTTTGGCATAGATGTTACTTGTAGTAGCAGACCCTTAACTAAGGATACTCAAGTACCTGCACAATGATGCTGCACTTACTTACTGCACTCTGGAGGCAGAGCAGGTAGATACCTAAGATCCAGGCCAGTCTGGTCTATAGGATAAGTTCCAGGAAAGCCAGGCTTATTACCCATGGAAGGAGTTGCAGAGACAAAGTATGGAGCAGAGACTGAAGGAAGGACAATCCAGAGACTACTCCACTTGAGAATCCTTCCCATATACAATCACCAAACCTAGACACTATTGTGGATGCCAGCAAGTGCTGGCTGACAGGAGCCTGATATAGCTATCTCCTGAGAGGCTCTGTTCAGTGCCCAACTAATACAGATGTAGAGGCTCACAAATATCCATTGGACTGAGCACAGGGTCCCCAGAGAAGAAGCTAGAGAAAGGACCCAAGGAGTTGAAGGGTTTGTAGCCCCTTAGGACAAACAATATGAACTAACTAGTACCCTCAGAGCTCCCAGGGACTAAACCACCAACTAATGAGTACACATGGTGGGATTCATGGATCTAGATGCATATGTAGCAGAAGATGGCCTAGTTGACTAATTCTCAAAGGAAGGAAAGGCTCTTGGTCCTGTGAAGGCTCTATGCCCCAGTATAGGGGAATGCCAGGGCCAGAAAATGGGAGAGGTTGGGTTGGTGAACATGGAGATAGGGAAGGGAATAGAGTTTTCTTTTTTTTTCCAGAGGGGAAACCAGGAAAAGGGATATCATTTGAAATGTAAATAAAGAAAATGTCTAATAAAAAAGAAAGACTGCCTTGAAAAGAAAAGGAAAAAGGAAAGGAAAAGAAAAGAAGTGAAAAGAAAAGAAATTTCAGTGTTCCTTTACTGAATTTTTTCTCTTAGAGCAAATCATGCCAGCAGTTTTTTTCTTTATTTAATAAGAGCAGAGAGCAGGTACTGAAAATGATTCTCTCCTTAGCAACAAGTTCATGTTGTCATATACCAGTGGGAAAACATTGAGGCTTTTCTTTTCTTTCTTTCTTTCTTTCTTTCTTTCTTTCTTTCTTTCTTTCTTTCTTTTTTTGAGACTTTTCTTATAGAACGATAGATTACTTTTGTTCAATAATTCTTGCATTACTTTTTTTGCTGTTATTTACATTAATATGCAGAAATGCACATGTATTTAGTTTATGAATAATCCTTTTCTCTTGTCTTTCTGCAAATGTAGCACTTCTCTTGCTATTATATTTGTTATTTATCTGAGTGAGAATCTGGAGATGGTAGGCGTTAAGTGAACCCTGCTCTTGAAAGTAATCTCTCCCCAGGGCTCCAGATACAGAAAAGTGGTCTATCTATCTATCAAACAAGTACAGATTTCTTTGGAAATAAAACTTGGAAGTTCTTGGATGCATTGAGGCACATATGGATTTCCTCACGATAGTATTAGAAAGCAGCTTTAGTTCTAATATTTGGACCTGAGTATATTCTAGTTAGTTAAATCAATAAGTTGAGAGGATTCTAGCCTTGGAGGCTTCTGATAGTCCATCTATTTCCCCTTCTTCTTTTTAAATTTCATTTATGCAAAAAGCCAATGATTTGCTATTATTATCATAATGATTACTATTACTGTATTTAAATATATAAGGTGTGCTTTCATCACAATAAATATTTTCATCTACGTATTTTAAGTATTGATTTGAAGGTCAAAGTTTCACCCGGCAGCCCAAGCTCTAATCTTAATTACATGACTATTCTTCTTCAGCCTCCCACGTTCTAGGACTAGAGGTTTGAGAGCTCATTGTCTACAAAGAGGGTTTGCCTTATAATACGATATAACAATTGGAAACTGGGATGGATGGACTTTATGCATAGTATGTAAAGAGAAAGTACACTCTGAGGGGTGGTGATACGCTGGGACAAAGTCAACCTCCCACTTAGCACACAACTGACACCAAGTGAGTTTCTGAGAAGAGGGACAGGAAAGTCTTAGGGATGTGCTCCTAGCATGCTGTGTATCAATATGAGGGAGAAGATTTTGCCATGAGGAAGTTCTTAAGAGGTAACCACCATAACCACAGCAGTGAATAGCAGAGTGAATAACTGGCCAGAAGGGCTCCAGTATTGTATTAGAATGTGAGGGGCAGTCAGGACTCTGGAGGCTATCACTAAGAGTGAGAGCCAGGGGATGAAGCCTAGCAGCTTGAAATCTGAGCAGCTAGGAATACAGTATGCTCCTGTGTTTAAATAAGGGACATGGAAGGAAATAATGGAAATAATGTAAACATCATTAAAACTATTTTATGAACATGATTAAGCAGAGCTGCTTTACCATTCCAATATGTTAAAAATTCATTTCATAACAACTTCCTGAGAATTAAAGTGACAGATATGTGACTGAATTGTAATTTTGAGGAAAGACTTGCTGACACCAAAACAGTTCTATCCTCTCCCGTTTCAGTGCCTGACAGTCTTCAGATCCACTGTTTCTTGGTGATGCATCAGCATGGCTCTTGATTAAGATTTATCCTTAGGGCCAAAGAACTTGAGTTATATGAATATTAATGGATAGGTTAGCTTGTTAGCATATTCATTACAGGTTATCTTTGCCTTTTAATAACCACCAACACTGGAAAACATGAAAACTGCACATATACACAGTTTTAAGTGACCTATTCCTAGAAATAAGAATGAGATGAACTGAATAAAACTAGTGTCACATGATTAGAAGAACTTCCTGTGTACAGAGGAGGAAGGCCATGCTGTCTGCATCCATTGAAGAACAAATTTTCCAGCTAAAATATGTTTAGTTCTGGATCAGATTCAAACATAGCCTAGAGGAGCAGAAAAGTAAGAGTGTAAAGGGAATTGTTCTAAGATTTAACTGGATTTTATTTTCTATAAAATAGAATTACCCAGAATCAGTCAACAGTGAATACCCAAATACATAGCACATCAGACTCCTGAGGATAAGTACTGTAGGTACTCAGTCTTAAACAAGGCGTCTATATTATAATATCATTTCTTCCACCAAAGTCCAGGGATTATTGAGGAGGACATGAAAGAACTAGTGTACGGTTCCATTTTTCTGCTTCTTCCCATGTGTATCCAGATTATAGAAAGGATGTGAATGGTACAAACTAAGCCCAGTAGATAAATTATAATCAGTGTTTGCAGTGCCTTGTTCAGCATGGCAAAGATACCAGGCTTGTCCCATGGGTGAGCAGAGAATCAGTGTAAGGTGGTAAACAGATCGGAGACATGATAGGAGGGTTTTAAGACCAGCGTCTGCCATGTTGGAAGACTAGAATAAAAACAGTCTAATCAGTTAGTGAGAGGATCCAATCAAGATTTCTTTCACTGTGTCAAAGGAATAGCGATAGAAATTCAAAACATGATTGGATTCTGAATGGTTTTTGATAGTAAAGCCAAAGCTATCAGCCTTAGTGAAATAAGCAGAGTTCTCTGAGCTGGCTGGCTTCAAACTGTATCAATGAATGGAAACCCCTTCAAGTCTAGTATCCACTCGCTCTGAGTTTGTGTACTTTGTCTATGAAGGGGTAAGATACCTCTTTAAATACCTCTTTAAAACATGTATACTCCATAATATAAGAGATATATTTTTTGGTGGGATATTTTTCCCATCTGGAGCCATAAGAGCACTGGTAGCCCACGTTTCATTAGTCTCTGGCTTCTTGCAGGCATGGAATTTTTTTTCAATATTTTATTTTATTTATTTATTTATATAAATTAATTTATTATTTTTATTTATTTTATTAGATATTTTCTTTATTTACATTTCAAATTTTATCCCTTTCCTCATTTCCCCTCTGAAAACCCCCATTCCATCCCCCCTCCCTCTGCTTACCAACCCACCCTCTCCCACTTCCTAGCCCTGGCATTCTCCTATACTGGGGCACTGACCCTTCACAAGACCAAGGGCCTCTCCTCTCATTGATTTCCCAGAAGACGATCCTCTGCTACAAATGTGGCTGGAGCCAAGAGTCCCTCCTTGTGTACTCCTTGGTTGGTGGTTTAGTCCCTGGGAGCTCTGGGGGGTCTAGTTGGTTCATGTTGTTGTTCCTCCTATGGGGCTGCAAACCCTTTCAGCTCCTTGGATCCATTCTCTAGCTTCTTCATTGCTGGCCCTGTGCTCAGTCCAGTGGATGGTTGTGAGCATCCACTTCTGTTTTTGTTAGGCCCTGGCATAGCCTCTCAGGAGGCAGCTATATCAGGCTCCTGTTAGCAAGCTCTTGTTGGCATCTGCAATAGTGTTTGGATTTGGTAACTGTATATGGGATGGATCCTCAAGTGGGACAGTCACTGGATGGCCTTTCCTTCAGTTTCTGCTCCAAACTTTGTCTCTGTATCTTCTCCCATGGGTATTTTGTATTTTGATTCCCCTTCTACAAAGGACCGAAGTACCCACTCTGTGGTCTTCCTTCTTCTTGAATTTCTTGTGGTTTGTGAATTGTATCTTGGGTATTCCGAACTTCTGGGCTAATATCCACTTATCAATGAGTACATACCATGTGTATTCTTTTGTGATTGGGTTACCTCACTTAATCTTAGTGAAGCTTCAATAATGTGTCTATAAACCCAGTGAAGTACTACTTCTGTCAAGTAAGTCCTTTGAGTAGAAGTCATGTGATGGAAAATGTTCTGTGAGTTTGTTCATATGGCACTGGTCATAGTGAAAGAAAATCCATTCCAAGCATGTGTGCATATTTCAGGAAGGAGAATATTCTGATATAATCAAGCTCTAGTCGGAAAACTGATTGGCTCAGTTAGTCAAGAGCTGAGTTTCACTACAGTCAACATGAGCCCTCAGTAGTCACGAGATCCAGGTCAGCCTTGGTGAGGGAACATCATCTTGAACTCAATGTGTGGCTTTTAATCTTGCCAAAATATGTCTTCTTTGATTATGGGTGTATCTAAGCCAGCACTTCAGTGGCTGTGGGTAAAAACTAATTAACATCCACAGTGGTAGTGTGTTATTTTGTGTCCAATTGGTCATTAAGGTTTCTCATGCAATGTCCATTAGAGGGTATTCAGTGGGAGGAATCATCCTTATGTTCTAATTCTGAGATACCTCTGCCTGACTCAGACTTCTTTAACAAAAAGTCATATTTAAATATATGTGTGTTAGCATTTTAAATTCACTTTAGAATCACTTTGAGATGTGGGTATTTATTTTACCTTTTCAATTACCTACCTAGTTTTACTTTTGTTGCTAAAAAGAATATGCTGGCAAAAAGCTACTTATAGTAGGATGTTAATGAAACCAGGTTGAAGCTCATCATGAGGAAGAAGCAGAGGAAAGAAGTTAGAATCCCTAGACATATCACATCCATAGTCAAGAGCAGAGAGAAATGCGTGCATCCATCTTAGCTAACTCGCTTGCTTGCTTGCCTGTTTGTGCATATGTTGATTCCTACACTCTTCAACAGTTAAAGTAGGCTGGCTCTTCCCATATCAATGAACTTAAGATAATCCTCCTCAGACATGCTCATGGGCCCGCTAGATGTAGACAATCTTTAATTCGGGAGTCTCTTCCCAAGTGATTCTAGATTGTGTCTGCTTGATAAAGTTAATCACCAAAGTTACCTTTTTACTAGTTTTATTGTTTTCATTGTTTTTCATATTTTACCTACAACTCATCTTTCTGGTGTGTAGGCCTTGTGGGAAACATTTGGATAAATATGTACAAGTACTTTCCTCCAAGGATCCATACTTTTAATGTAGACCTATAAATTGACTTAAGACACACGACTACCTGATTCCCCACTGTGGTTATATTGTTACCAGACCTTAAGTTTTGACCATTCTAGTGATAAAAAAAATATGTTTATAGGTTTACTACTGTAATAAAATGTCCAACAGAAACATCTTAAGGAATGAAAGTTTTAGTGTTGCTCATGATAATAGGTGATAGCCCATCATGAAGGATAAGCCATGGCCAAATATGCTTGAGGGAGCAACTGGCCACAAGCATATAATTTATAACCAGCATGCAGACAATGATGAGTATTAATACTCACTAATTTTTATTCAGTCTGTTTTCTGAACCCATGGAATGATGTATCCACATTCAGTATGGTTCTTCCCACCCATCTAACCAGAAAACTCTTCATCTAACCAGAAAACTCTTCATCTAACCAGAAAACTCTTCATCTAACCAGAAAACTCTTCATCTAACCAGAAAACTCTTCATCTAACCCAGAAAACTCTTCAGAGTCATGCCCAGAAGCTTGTTTCTACCATGGTAGATACTAAATCCCACCAAATTCCCAAAGAGATTAACTACCACAGGGAACTACATAAAAACTCTTGTGACTGGAATCCATGAACAGTTAGCTGCTATTAAGACATTTGGATTACTGTCTTGTCCTTGATCCCCTTTTACGTATACGAGATCAGGATGTCTCTGGTGCTTAATGTGTATTATGCTATAGCCCCGAAACAAGAGATATTGTCTCAGTTGTGATATCTTGCAACCATACCTGAGTCTTTGAAAATTCACATTTGATGTGATTTGGGAAGTTGTTGGCTACTGAACGTCACTCACAGTTTGCTCCAAGAACTTGGCCAGAGCACAGCACACAGAAAACAAAAGTGAGGCTTCTATCTCAACATTTCTTCTAACATTAATGAAAAAAATATATATATATATATTCCAATTCCTTTACTGAAGATGGAGTGAATTGGAGCCAATGAGAAATTCATTGATAACATATCATACATAATCATTGTGGCCTGTAATATATGATAAGTATTTTTATATATGCAATTTTTATTAAATAGGTATTTGCTCTAGAGAATTCTGTTTTTCAGCTGCAAACTCAGCATCAAAAAGTAGTCAGATGGCCATACATCTATTCTTAAAATTTCTTTTTCTTTTTTTTCCTACTCAACTAAACTTTATAAAATCCTAGTTTCTCCAACAGAATGTTCATGATGTTTCTGTATCAAGAGGGATAATTTTATTGATCTAAATTGTTATCATTCACCAGAAATGAGAGGCATGTTTTCTAGATCACTGTATCAAAATTGCATTGTCCTGGAGACTGACCCAGTGACTAAGAGCACTGATTGTTCTTATGTTGGTCCCTGGTTCAGTTTCTAGCATCTACAGGATGGCTCACGACTGTCTGTAATTACAGTTTATTAGAAGTAAATACCCTCTTCTTTGACCTCTAGGAAGTGCATGAATATATACACATGCACACTTTCAGGCAAACTCTTATATACATAAAATAAAAATAAGTAAATTTACAAAAGTGATTATGTGAGCCAGTGTGTTGCATGATTTATCCGGAACACAGTTGTAGTTCAAAAGTATTCTAGATAACTCTTGGATTTATATAAATCTCTAATATACTATATAGATATATTACATACATATGAGTCTCAGCAATTAGAGTATATTTGACAGTTAGGAAACTTCTGTTATTATACTTAAAGAACCAACTGCTCTTTGGGAATTTGGCATTTAGGTACTCTGAGCTACTACCATGTCTGATGCAATTGGAGGATCACCAAAAATTAAGATATATCTGGAATTATAAACCAAAATGAATTAAGTTGACTCATATCTTTACATCAATATATATAATATAATTATAATGTAGTAGCATTAATAATATTTTTTTTTACATTCTAAATAATGTACAAATCTCAGTTTGTAACATTTGAAGAGAAAATTGAGACAAATCTGTATTTTTTTGTTAACTTGCTTAGAGAAAAATTGTATCTTTTCTTTTCCAGAATGCACACTGATTGAAAGACAAAAGACTCAAGAGAATACTTTCAGTGCTGCACGTTTCCTATGCCCAGAACCACTTTAAATGTACCAATGACCAGTTAGCTTTTGATATTATAGTTAACTTTTTCCTTGGAAATGATTCAATAATTTTTGAAATTCCCTTGGTGCCTTGATTTTTGACTTTGTATGTATTACAACAGTTTATATTCAGTGGGGTGCATAAAGCAAAAGTCATGGCACTTACTGAATGCTTTTGGGGCATGTATAGTCTGCTCTGTTTCAAAGTTTTAAGCTTCAATTCCTCAGACATTCATAGGTGAGTGAGCTGCTTCACTACAGGGTGAAAGTCAAAGGAAGACATCTCTGACCTTGAGCCTTTCAATCTATTCTACCTGCTAGAGAAAGGAGCCTTTGAGAACCAGCCGTTTGACTGTAGATTCAAAAAGCTTCACACACCACAGGCCTCTTAACAACCCCAACATCTATGCCCTTATCCACTAAACATTGATGACTGAGGCTAAAGAGAAAGAGCGTCAGTATGCAGGCCAGATCTTAATAGGGCTTACATTAGCTGAGCTAAGTTTAGAACCCTTTAACATACAAG
>JADRCD010217620.1:22081-36130 GCA_019843815.1 Montemys delectorum | reverse complement strand
AGAGAGAGAGAGAGAGAGAGAGAGAGAGAGAGAGAGAGAGAGAGAGAAATGCTCTTGGGACTCTTCCCCTTTTATTGGATTGTCTTGTCCAGGCTCAGTATGAGGATGTTTGCCTTATCTTAATGTATCCTGTTTTGTTGAATTTGGTCATAATCTATTAGAGGTCTGCTATTTTCTGAGGGGAAATGGTGCGCGTGCATCTGGATGAGAGGAGGTTCTGAGGGGAACTGGGGGTGAGCTGGGAGGAGTGGAGGGAGAGCAAACTCTAGGCAGCCTAGATGCATCAGATGAGAGAAGAATCTATTTTCAGTAGTAGTAGAAGAAGAAGAGGAAGAAGAAGAAGAAGAAGAAGAAGAAGAAGAAGAAGAAGAAGAAGAGGAGGAGGAGGAGGAGGAGGAGGAGGAGGAGGAGGAGGAGGAGGAAGAAGATGATGATGCAACTATATTATGGTGTTCTCCTGAAAAACCTGTTCCTAGTTAGAAACATGTTATCAAATTAGTTTACTCTTGAAATCATAAACAGTAAAACACAAGAAAAAGAAACAATGTTTTTCCCCACTTCCTCACTGATTATGACTGTTCCCAAATCTCACACAAACATTAATCTATGATTATACCTAGTCTTATAAAGTTTGGATCTAACTCTATAGATACTTGGTATTTTCAGTGCTCACTGGAGTCTGGTAGCATTTTGTGCTTAGGTTTATATTACTTGATATCTGTTTTATTCGTTAAACCTTATTTTTGAAATCCTATCAGGTCCCTTTGGAATTCTAGGAGTGGAGCTCCATGGGATTCTGTCTTTCTCCTTGAGAGTCTAGAAGACTGATTGTAAGGCTTTGTATATACAGTATATATGTAACACACACACACACATACACACACACATATATATGTATGAATATATATACATATATATATATCATATGGTACCCTATAAATGTGTGTAATTTTTTATGTAAATCTTAAAAAATATGTAAAAATACTCTCTAATATATCTTTGGTTCAGAAGCCAGAATATAGCTACAAGCTATAAAATTGTCCCATGTATACCCTGGCATGCTTGACTTCATGAAAGCCATTTGTAATCTGGTGACATGACCACAATCTGTATACTGCATGTTTGGCTTTTCTTTGGATTTTGAACTCAGGAATTCTTCCACTCAAACAATATGTTTTCTTTTTGTGTTGCTCTAAAAAGATATGTTTATTGTTGATAGTTTTCTCTGTTCTGATCTGTTAACTAAAGTTGCCTTGCCTTGATTGCAAAGTACTAGGTAGCTTAGTGAGGTAAGGATTTAAAGAGATCATAATATCTATTTTCAAGTGTTTTAAAGGTTATTAAAATAGGTGTTCATTTTAATAGCTTTAAACATTAAAGCACGACCAATCATGACTCAGAATAATGGAGGATGCTCCATTCATCTAATAGAATAGAATGAATGGATGTAAGGAAAGCAGTAACTTCCTTTGGAGGAATTGATAAGCAAGTGGATGTCACAGATGTCTTCAGATCCAATAGTTGTATACGTCTTATTCAGCTTTTAGAATAATTTCATAACTCATTTACAGGGCTGTACCACAGGTTTGGATAAGCATCAATAGATTAGTTATAATGGAAAGCCCAGACGTGTACCCTGGACCAGCTGGTATAAGATAAGCTGATGTTTATCTTGATTATATTCCTCTTGCTCTAATATGGTCTCTGTCTATTCTGAGTCAACAGCACTACTGCCACTTGCTCTGAAATGATAAAGCAAACTTTGAGAAGTTTCCATCTCATAGTGGTCTTAAGGAACAGAAAAATTGGTTTTGGAATAGTTTCCCCCAGAACTTTGGATTTCACCTGAAATAATCTTTAAGTAGCCATTATGCGCTTGGGTAAAGAAAGAGTTGGTTAAGTTTAAGGGTTGTCTTTGAAGGTTGATAGCTCACTGGGTATCATGTATTAACCAATATACAGCTTTACTAGGCAGATAATGTTCATATGACTCCATGAATAGATCACTATGGGAATTGTCTAGGTTCAGCAATCCAGGCTAGAAAAGGATTGGTAGAATCCATGTAGACTGAGCTTCTTACATAAGCCTGTGCTTCCAGAAAAACCCCAGTGCCCAAGAATGGGGTTCAAAGAAAGATTTAAGATGCACTCTTGGCTTTCCATAATCACAGGTCCGCACTCATGACTAGACTACAAGAGAGTTTATTTCTAAATCAAGTCTAATGGCAGAATGTCAGATACCAAATGCATAATGTATAGAAGTGAATATGAATGCAGTATTTAGTGAAGCCACACAAACATTTGTATCAACATTTTTGTGTCAGCATTCCCTCAGGATCAGGCAAATAGAGGAATATCTGGTTCACATCTGTCTCTATTAATATATATCTGGAAATTGCCTGTTAGGCTCACTCTTTTCTGATATCAATATTGCATCCGCTTTCAGAGTATGTCAAGTCTCTAGAGCTCCAGCTAAGCAGGACATTGCTCTAAGTCTCCAGATTTGCATGAGTCAGTCACCTAACATGGCTAAAAATCATTGAAATAAATACCATAAAGAGATTCATAAAAGTTCCCATAAGTCAATTCTAATCACTGCTCAATTATCTAAACTGCTTATCAAATGCTTTCTTTCCTCCTTATTAGAGGTAGGAAGAGTCCTGAGAATAATGACAAAGGCAGGGATACTGATCTTGTTATGACTAAAAAGTATGTTCTGGCATCAGAAATTAAATCATCATAATTTTTGGACTAAATAGAATTTACTTTAAAGCATTCTTTTCATATAACATCACTACACTTATATTCATTGGCCTAGTTAGTTTTATTTCTAGTTAGTGGAAGTTGGTGACAAGCTAAGGATGGAAAGACACAAAAATAAGGTCACCTAGAGTCTTCTTTTGCTTCAAAAAGGGGAGGTTAAGGAATACAAGTATTCAGAACTGTTGCTAAATAAGGAAGCATGGGAGAAGCTTGCAATTCATAGGACTCACTTTTCTTGGAAAAATTTATGCAAATAACAGGAACTTATGAGTCTTTAACTGCTGTTTTCAGAGCATGCACACTTCTGTAGGTTGTCATGTTTGAAAAAGGAAATTTGGAGCCTATGAATGTGCAGCATTCCGTACCATAAGCACTCATTTCTGAACTGTGATTATACTTTGTTCCATGGCTCTTGCTGACATGTGCTCAACTCCCATCAGAGTCAGAAAGACACCTTCTAGCCTGATGGCATTTTGACAACAGTCTCAATGAAGCTTTCAGGCATGGCTAGAGTATAGTATTGTAGCCTGTTCTGTACAGTGTAGTCAGGTTGATTTCCATCAGATATTTATAGCTGAAATGTTAATTGTTTCTGAAGTTAATAAGTTGTATTTGCCAGGGTAGACTCACATTTGCTAATGTAAATGAGAAAACTGTCCAAGCAAGCAGGCATGTGCTTTTGACCCAAATCAACTATGGTCAATGAGACCCAATTTTGTTGCTAGCCACAACATAATAGATAATGCTACAATAAAATAGAGCAGCGCAGAGTATAGTTGGCAGTTTGACCAGGATCACAAGCAAGTAAAAACTAGAGTGGTTTCTGTGGAAAATATATACATGTACATATATACATATACATATACATATATGTACATACATGTGTGTGTGTGTGTATTTTAAACAAATATGTGTAGGAAATTTGCCAGTTTTCTAATGATAGATATTTGGGGAAGTAGGGAGATAAGAGATGATGCACAGAAAGCCATAGGAATTTGTAGCTTCTACTATTCCTTTTTCCATTGAGGCATTAGACATTAATGTCATATTTTGAAATAACAAGAAGCTACAAAAGAGCTATGACATAGCCCCAGAAGAGGACATCCCTATCATGTGTCAAACCCTTTCCTGCCCCCTCCAAAATCTTCAAGAAAATCCTCTAACTCCAAACTCCCTCCAGTGTCTTTAAAGCATAGAATGATGCATACCTAGCTCTTTAGGCTTCTTCCTGCCCCACTTGTATACATTTTGGTCATGGCAAGTTGACATTCTTTCATTTCTTTGATGTGCCACATTCTTGGTGAAATCTGACCCATCACACACCTGGATAGATATTTCTGACATGATTATGCTTTCTCGCCCCAGTCCAACTCCTGTAGTTGAATGTGTCTTCTCTGTTGTGTCTTAGTTCAAATTCCATTTCTTCCCAGATGCTCCCTGAGTTCCAGTTGGGGTTTACTTCTCCGTACAACCTATTTCTGTATCACAGGCGTCCCCTTCATCCCACACCACTGTTGAAGTAACATTTACCATTTGCATCCTTCAGAGTAAAGTCCATGTGTGCTACAGTGTGCAAAAACTCCATCTCATTACGTTCACTTTAGTTTGTAGCTGTTTTTAATTTCCTAGAATTAGTAAGGAAAGTTAAGTGTTTAGTTCTTTTGGAAATTAAGTAGTCTAAAATTAATAAATAACTTTGTATCTTTTGTAAAGAAGTATTAACATCCTTAAATTCCATCTATCCAAGACCAAATGTAGGATTACTTCTCCCCAAACCTGTCCAAATGTATTATAATTCACAACTCCAGTGAGCGGAACCACATTGTCCAGCCTATACAACCAATTTTGACACTTCTATCTTCCTCTCCCACAGCCCAAACTTAACTCATCCCAATGGTTATGTGTTTCTTCAAGTCTGCCCTATTTCTTCATCTACTGATCCACTGAGTCCAGCAGTGCTTGTGAAGTTCCTTCCATCTGGTCTGGGAGACAAGCAGGAATGAAGCTTAACAACTTCTCTTAGAAGAAACTTAAGTTTGGAGGTGGATGTGCAAGTGAGAAGTATCTTAAATATTTTACTAAGATTCTTATTGTGAGCCAAAGGGTTGCTTAATCTTGGATATTTTACCTCATTAATCATCCTTGGGAAATTATTTATGTTACTCTTGAAGCATAAATCTATTGCCAGTGGAAATTATAAATGAACTGTACACACAATGAAAAGTTGGTACTAGCAAAATGGCTAGGGAAGAAATGTCAGCCCAAACAGACCAACAGAAATATTCATTTATGCTAATCATGAAGAGTGGATGAAACCTGGGGCATCTTCTGTTGTCTTTGGAAGCATCAGTTCATTGTCCTTGTACCACTTTGGTCTGACAAAGTAGGAATGGTAGTCTTCTACATAATCCACATGATCAGTATCTAGGTGTGAACAGGTGAAATTTGTCTCTGAGCATATTTGTGATGAAAGAAAAAAATTAATAAACATTACATCTAAACAAACAAAGAAAAAAACCCCAAAAGATATATCAAACTGGAAATATAGGACCAGAGGAAATGCTGCAGAAGATGAAGTTCATAACTTTCCTTTTTTTTTTAGGTATATTTATTTTTTTATATTTTATTTACATGTCATATGATATCTCCTTAACCAGTTTCCCCTCTGAAAAAAGAAATAAATAAAATAAAATAAAAACAAAAAACAAAAATAACCCTATTCCTTCCCCTTCCCTCTGGTCCCCAACACACTCTCTACCTCTTCCTGGCCCTGATATTCCCCTATACTGGGGCATAGAACCTTCACAGAGCCAAGGACTTCTCCTGCCCTTGATACCTGATTAGGCCATCCTCTGCTATACATATGCTGCTGGAGCCATTAGTCCTACCATGTATACTCTTTGGTTGGTAGTTTAGTCCCAGGAGCTCTGAGGTACTAGTTAGTTCATATTGTTGTTCGCCCTAAGGGGCTGCAAACCCTTCAGCTCCTTGGGTCCTTTCTCTAGCTTCTTCAATAGGGACTCTGTGCTCAGTCCAATGGATGGCTGTAAGCCTCTACTTCTGTATTAGTCAGGTACTGTTAGAGCCTCTCAGGAGACAGCTATATCAGGTTCCTGTCAGCCAGTACTTGCTGGCATCCACAATAGTGTCTGGGTTTGATGATTGAATATAGGAAGGATTCCCAGGTGGAACAGTCTCTGGATTGGCCTTCCCTCAGTCTCTGCTCCATAGTTTCTCTCTGCAACTCCTTCCATGGGTATTTTGTTCCCCCATCTAAGAAGGAACGAAGTATCCACACTTTGGTCTTCCTTCTTCTTGAGTTTCTTGTGGTTTGTGGATTGTACTTTGTATATTCTGATCTTTTGGGCTAATATCCACTTATCAGAGAGTGGACACCATATGTGCTCTTTTGTGATTGGGTTACTTCACTCAGGATGATATTCTCCAGATCCATCTATTTCCCTAAGAATTTCATAAATTCATGGTTTTTAATCACTGAGGAATACTCCATTGTGTAGATGAATCTCATTTTCTGCATCCATTCCTCTGTTGAGGGACATCTGGGTTGTTTCCAGTTTCTGGCTATTGTAAATAAGGTTGCTATAAACATAGTGGAGCATGTGTCCTTATTACATGTTGGAGCATCTTCTGGGTATATGTCCTGGAGTGGTATAGCTGGGTCCTCTGGTAGTACTATGTCCAATTTCCTGAGGAACCTCCAAACTGATTTCCAGAGTGGTTTTACCAACATGCAATCCCACCAGCAATGAAGGAGTGTTCTTCTTTCTCCACAACCTCTCCAGCATCTGCTGTTACCTGAGTTTTTTATCCTAGCCATTCTGACTGGTGTGAGGTGGAATCTCAGGGTTGTTTTGATTTGCATATCCCTGATGACTAAGGATGTTGAACATTTCTTTAGGTGCTAATCAACCATTTGGTATTCATCAGTTGACAATTCTTTGGTTAGGTCTGTACTCCATTTTTTAATAGGGTTATTAGGATACTGTCTCTGTGCCCTCTAGTTAGTCTGGCTAAGGGTTTATTTATTTTGTTGATTTTCTCAAATTACCAACTCCTGGTTGGTTCATTATTTGTATAGTTCTTTTTGTTTCTATTTGGTTGATTTTGGCCCTGAGTTTGATTATTTCCTGACTTCTACTCCTCTTGGGTTAATTTGCTTCTTTTTGTTCTAGAGCTTTCAGATGTGTTGTCAAATTGCTGGTGAATACTCTCTCTAGTTTCTTTTTGGAGACACTTAAAGCTATGAGTTTTCCTCTTAGGACTGCCTTAATTGATTCCCATAAGTTTGAGTATGTTGTGACTTCATTTTCATAAAATTCTAGAAAGTCTTTAATTCCTTTCTTTATTTCTTCCTTGACCAAGTTATCGTTGAGTAGAGTGTTGTTAAGCTTCCATGTGTATGTGGGATTTCTATTGTCTATGATCTTATTAAGGAGTAGCCTTAGCAAGTCTATGGTGATCTGATAGGATACAAGGAATTATTTAAATGTTCTTGTATCTGTTGAGGCCTGATTTGTGACCAATTATAGAGTCAATTTGGAGAAGGTACCATGAGATGCTGAGAAGAAGGTATATCCTTTTGTTTTAGGATAAAAAGTTCTATAGATATCTGTTAAATCCATCTGTTTCATAACTTCTGTTAGTTTCACTGTGTCTTTGTTTAGTTTCTGTTTCCATGATCTGTCCATTGCAGAGAGTGGGGTGTTGAAATCTCCCACTATTATGATGGACTGTGCAACGTGTGCTTTGAGCTTTAGTAAAGTTTCTTTTATGAATGTAGGTGCCATTGCATTTGGAGTATAGAGGTTCAGAATTGAGAGTGCATCTTGGTAGATCATACCTTTGATGAGTATGAAGTATCCTTCTTTATCTTTTTTGATCACTTTAGGTTTAAAGTTGATTTTATTCAATATTAGAATGGCTACTCCAGCTTTTTTCTTGGGACTATTAGCTTGGAAAATTGTTTTCCAGACTTCTATTCTGAGTTAGTGTCTGTATTTCTCACTGAGGTGGGTTTCCTGTATGCAACAAAATGTTGGGTCCGGTTTACATACCCTGTCTGATAGTCTGTGTCTTTTTATTGGGGAATTGAGTCCATTGATATTAATAGATATTAAGGAAAAGTAGTTGTTGCTTCCTGTTATTTTTGTTGTTAGAGTTGAAATTCTGTTCATGTGGCTATTTTCTGTTCTTTTTGTTGGAATATTACTTTCTTTCTTTTTCTAGGATGGAGTTTCCTTCCTTGTGTTGGAGGTTTTCATTTATTATCCTTTGAAGGGTTATATTTGTGGAAATATATTGTGTAAATTTGGTTTTGTCATGGAGTACTTTGGTTTCTCCATCTATGGTGATTGAGAGTTTTGCTAGGTATAGTAGCCTGGGCTGGCATTTGTGTTCTCTTAGAGTCTTCTGGCTTTCATAGTCTATGGTGAGAAGTCTGGTATAATTCTGATAGGTCTGCCTTTATATGTTACTTGACCTTTTTCTCTTACTGCTTTTAATATGCTTTTAATATTCTTTCTTTGTTTTGTGCATTTTGTGTTTTGACTATTATGTTGTGGGAGGAAATTCTTTTCTGGTCTAGTCTATTTGGAGTTCTATGGGCTTCTTGTATATTCATGGACATCTCTTTCTTTAGGTTAAGGAAGTTTTCTTCTATAATTTTGTTGAAGATATTTATTGGCCCTTTAAGTTGGAAGTCTTCACTCTCCTCTACACCTATCATCCTTAGGTTTGGTTTTCTCATTGTGTTGAGGATTTCCTGGATGTTTTGGGTTAAGATCTTTTTGCATTTTGTGTTTTCTTTGACTGTTGTGTCAATGTTTTCTATGTTTTTTTCTGCACCTGATATTCTCTCTTCTATCTCTTGTATTCTGTTGGTGATGCTTACATCTATGGTTCCTCTCTTCTTTCCTCAGATTTCTATCTCCAGAGTTGTCTCTTTTTGTGATTTCTTAACTGTTTCTACTTCCATTTTTAGGTCCTGGGTGGTTTTGTTCAATTCCTTCACCTGTTTGGTTGTGCTTTCCTATAATTCTTCAAGGACTTTTGTGTTTCCTCTTTAAGGGCTTCTACTTATTTACTCGTGTTCTCCTGTAATCCTTTAAGGGAGTTATTTATGTCTTTTTAGAAATCATCTATCTGCATCATGAGATATGATTTTAAACCCAAATCTTGTTTTTCTGTGTGTTGGGGTATCCAGGACTTGCTGTGGTGGGGTTACTAGGTTCTGATGATGCCAAGTAGTCTTGGTTTCTGTTGGTAAGATTCTTGCATTTGCTTTTCACTATCTGTTAATCTCTGGTTGTAGATGTTCTTGCTGTCTCTGGCTGGAGCTTGTTCCTCCTGTGGGTCTGTAAGCCTGTTTCAGCACCTCTGGGAGTTCATCTCTCCTTTTATATGACCTTTGTTCAGAGGGCTGTGAATCTGCAGTGCCTCCTGAGTCCCAGGGTCAGAGCCCTCCATGGAGACAAGCTCCCTGCTTGCTGTGAAGGGGCAGAGAGTGTTGTGGATCCGATGTCCTCCTTGTTGTAGACAGAGGTGGAGAGGATCCTGTCCCAGCTGCCCTGCCACTTCTGAGCCCTGTGTCTCCTGGCTGGTTCTGCCTTAGAAAGTCACTGGAGAGAAAATGTTGATCTCACCTGAGCCTAGAGCACTCCCTGGAGACCAGCTCTCCACTTGTGGGGAAGGGGCAGAGAGGGTTGTGGATCCGTAGCCCCTCCTAGATGTAGCCATGAGTTTCTCTAAAGGATTCACTTAACACAAAGTCTGGACTTAAGACAAAGGTCTTTGGCACTTTGGCAAACAGTTGTGGTTAATGATGTACTTTTTTTTTCTTAATCTCTATTGTTTCCTTTAAATAATAAACTATAGTTTATTAGTAAAAGATATGTTTTTCTCCTGGAAAGATGTTTTTAAATGAGACTGTTTATGTATTTTCACTGGCTCCAGTGCTAATTGAGTCTGTTATCATGAGCTCTTTAGCTCTCTAATGCTGCTCATTTTTCAGTACTATTTAAAATTAAGAAGTCTGACTTCTTATCATCATGAAAAGCCCCAATCATCAACTGTGTTCCCAGAAAGGGTAGGGAGTAACCTGAGAGTTCCCAGGGACTAAAATACCAAGCAAAGAGTACCAATGGAGGGACCAATGGCTCCAGTTGCATATGTAGCAGATGATGGCCTTATTGGACATCAATGGGAGGAGAGGCCCTTGGTCCTGAGAAGGTTCCATGCCCTAGTGTAGGGGAATGCCAGAACAGGAAGGTGGGAATCGGTGGGCTAGTGAGCAGGGGGAAAAGGGATGGGATAGGGGGTTTTTGGAGGGGAAACTAGGAAAGGGTATACCATTTGAAATGTAAATAAAGAAAATATCTAATAAAAAAACAAAAAAATTAGTTTGATGCCACAATTTCCTAATCTATAAAAGTTGGCACTAGGGACATTGGAGATATGAAACATGGAAAGAAAATAAAAACTGTGCAAATTTAGTGATCACTTCAGAATTATTGTTTATTAATCACCACCGAGATAAACTCAACAGAGTCCTTCAAACTATCTAGACTTATACTACAAATCTGATAAATCTACTCCTTTCTTGGAATTTGAAGACATGTTTTTAGCTTGTATCACTATTCTAAGCATACTCACAACACTCAGTTTGGGTTGAGCCAGTTTCAATTCCTGGCTCAGAGAATTGTGCATCTCCTTTGCAGGTACTGGCTTCAATTAGACAGGAACCTAGTGATTTTGCTTTGGCAACATGCCAAGGACTCCTGGAGTCCTCTTTATTCCCAGCAGTCACAAGTGGATCTTTAGCACATAGGCACATGCTGCCATTCACACCTTGGATATGATAATCGTGGCTTTCAAATTTGAGTAGATCTAACACCTTCCTTCACATCGATCATAATTATTACATACTTTCAGTGATGAAATCTGGCCAGCCCTGCAGTTGCTTCTGCTATACATTTTGGTTTGGGGAATAGGAAACTCCCCTTCCCCCAGCAATACAAAACAAACAGTAAAAATGGAAATGTTGTGTTTCAATTTCTCTGTAGGCCATTTACAAGTTGTTGTTGTTCTTATGGTTGTTATTATTATTACCATGACTCTTTGGCCATTTTATTTCACCCAAAGTGGTTATACATCCCTTTCCAATGTGCATAAAGTCTTACAGTCTCTAGTGTCTATACACAACTCCTATTATACTCCACCAACAGTCCTTCTTTCCAAATATATCTCAGCTATGCAGGGGACCTATTGTTTTTCAGACTTGAGAATTACTTCTGTTTTAAACTCAACACTTTTTCACTTGTCCTTCTCTCTGCTAGGAATTCTTTTACCTTCATCATTCCCATGTGAGATTCCTCAATAAAAATTATTCAGTATTCTCAGAATTCTCTTTCTGACAACTCCTGACTAAGGTAAATTTACTTTTTAGAGAATTTAAAATGTACATATAGTTAGTTTTCTTTTTCCACTTTTGGTTTGACTCACATAATAAAATGCAATTCCCATAAAGTGAGGAGCTGCTTGTGCTTGGCTGACTAACATCTGTAGTATTTTTATATTAACTGATTAATGTGGAAGAAGTTGGAAATAATTTCCAAGCAAAAATAAGTATTTTTTATTTGAAATAGAATAACCTATCCCCTCACAAAAACAAATTTACAAAGCAACAAAGTAACTACATTAATCTGTTTCTTTACCTAAGAAGGGAATATATGTGCCCACATGCAGATGTCTGTATGCAGACATTTTGGGGAAGGTATATATTTAGTTAAAATTTGGAAGGGACAGGAAGAGAACAATTTACCCTGGGAGCTGGTGACAAAGAGAAACAAAACCAAGTTCTTTGGCTGGGGTGTGGAACCTTTAATAGATGTATGAATCCCAAGCTTACAAAATGATAAGGAAACATCATGTCTTGGCATTTGCCTATTATGCCTTCAGTCTGTGACACTGTATAGCTTTAATATTTGTTAAATGAACACATGAATTTATGTAGTATGCCACAACCTGACAATCTTTATTTACACATACGTTATTTTTATCATTTAAGTCAGTCACTGTTTTTCTTGCTAAAACAACATATTGCTGATTTTATACAGAAAGTATGTAGGGAAAAAAAGATTCACTTTATATTCAATTTTTCTGAAATGTATTGACTCCCCAAAGCAAGAGACATTTAAGTTTTGAAATATGCATTGTCATTTAGCTTTCAAAAGCAGCAGTTTTTCTTAGCTGTTTCTTGGCTTAATTATTCACCAAAGCTAGATAAGTAGAAGAAATATAATGTGTTAGCATTAAACTACAGTCTACCAAGGTGAATTTCGTATAGTTTGTGTGGTTCAATTGTTAGTGAGCCACTGTTTGTGTGGATAATTGTTTTCATCATATATTTCTATTAAACTAGGAAATATGTATTTCCAAGACAAAGAAAAATACTCCACATGTTCTGGGCTTACACTCTAATCCTAAGTGTTAATTTCAAAAAATAGTACCAAGACATCATTTTCACCAGATAATTTTAATTAACAAATTTAATAAAAAAATAATGACTTGCTAGCAATCTTTCTAGTTTTCATTCTGAACCTACACAAGTGTGATCAACAATGACTATACCACAAGCTCAGTGTTATCTTGTCTTGAACTTTTCTCACTAAAATGACTATTATATTGATTTTGAATTCAACCTCATGCAAGTTCTCAGGACAATGGCAAAATGCAGCCAGAGTCTTTGCCAAAATATAACCTCGGTTGAGCCTTGTACAATCCCTGTCAATTGTCCACAAAGCCATTTGTTCTTTGAAGCTTTATATTCTGACCTCTACTGTTTGCATTTTTATCAGCCTTTGCCTGTCCAAAATGTACTCAGAATAGCACACTGAGCACAGCTTACAGCATTCAAAGAGTTTTCTACAACAAAGTTTGAGCCTTTCCATATTCCATCCTCAAACTAGCCCTAATGATTTATCATATGAATTACCCTACTTCTCAGTACTAACTTCTGTGCTAAGACTGGAGTGCCAAAAGAAGTATGCACACATGGCTATAGTTTGTGCATACTTATTAATAGAAATGATAATCAATGGATGTTTATTGTTCTAATACAAATCCCTTAGGAGAGCCATATTCAACATACATTCTGACTTGGTTGATTTCCAATGATATATTAAGCTGCATTAGTGTGAAAATAAATAATTCTATGCCATTGTTATCCTGTGTGAATGAAATAAAAGGTCATTTTCTATCTCTATTAGCATAACATGTACATCACTTTCAATTCGGAAAGTGGCATAATTGAATGGGTGTTTATTATGGTTCTAAGGATTATGGAATTCTAACTATGAAGATGGACTCAAACTGCAGGGAAGGAAGGATCCATGTAAGTGTGCACAATTACAAAGATTTAACCAATCAGTCATGAAAGGAAAACACTGGGAAATTAAAACTTAAGCTTTTAGCTGAGCAGGTTTGGTATGTCAGCTATTTTAAGACTCAAGAACTTGGAACAAAAGAATGGTGAGCTCAAGGGTAGCCTGGGCAATGTGGCTCAGCAAATAGACAATTTGCTTTAATGTTAAAACAACAACTGCAGTTGGGTTTAAATCCTCCAGCTTTGTTTTATTTTGCAATTATACAATCAGTTTGTTTCAAATCTGTTTTTCTACTTTCTTATGCCTTTTTAAATCACAAATCAATTTTCAATATTGGATTTAATTTTATTTAAACTATTTTTGTCAATAAAAGAACTTCTAGAGGTATCAGTATCCCTGACCTCAAGCTGCCCTACAGAGCAATAGGGATAAAAACAGTAGTATTGTATAAAAACAGACAGGTTGATCAATGGAATCAATGTGAAGAACCAGAAATAAACCCACATACCTATAGACACTTGATTTTTGATAGAAAAGCCAAAACTATACAATGGGGAAAAAAGCATCTTCAACAAATGTGCTAGTATAACAGGATGTGTGAATATTGAAGAACGCAAATAGATCAATATCTACCACTTTGCACAAAACTCAAATAGAAGTGGATCAAAGACATGAACATAAAACCAAATCCAATAAGTCTCATAGAAGAGAAAATGGGGAATCATGGGCAGAAGAGACAACTTCCTGAACAAACACCAATAGCTCAACAGTTAATGAATGAAGGACACCATAAGGAGGATAAAATGCAGACTACTGAATTATGGAAGATCTTCACCAACCTTATATCTGACTGAAGGCTGAAATCTCCCCCCCCCCAAAATTA
>JADRCD010217620.1:0-21981 GCA_019843815.1 Montemys delectorum | reverse complement strand
AGAGAGAGAGAGAGAGAGAGAGAGAGGAGAGAGAGAGAGAAACAAACTGAACAACCCAGTTAAAATGGGGTAGAGAGCTAAACAGAATTTTTAACAAAAAAATCTTTAATGGCTGAGAAGCACTTAAAGAAATGTTCAACATCCTTAGTAATCATGGAACTGCAAATCAAAATGATTCTAAGATTCCATCTTACATCTTTCAGAATGGCTAAGATAAAAAAACTTAAGCAACAGCTCATTCTGAAGAGGATGTGGAGCAAGGGAAACACTACTCCATTGCTGGTATAACCACTTTGGAAATCAATTTGTTGATTTCTCAGAAAATCAGTACTAGTTTTACCTGAAGACCCAGCTATACCATTCTTGGGCATATACCCAAAAGATGTTCCACCATACCAAAAGGATACATGCTCTACTGTTTGTAGTAGATTTATTTGTAATAGATAGAAACTCAAACAACATAAATATCCCTTAACTGAGGAGTGGATAAAGAAAATATGGTACATTTACAGAGTGGAATGCTACTCTGATATTAAAAACAATGAAATCATAAAATTTGTGGGCAAATAGAAATAGAAAAGACCATCCTTAATGAGGTAATCCAGACTCAAAAAGACAAACACAGTACTGACTTATAAGTAGATATTAGGCAAAAAGTACAGGATGATCATGCTACAGTCCACAGACACAAAGAAGCCAAGTAAAAAATTAGGCTCAAGGAAAGATTCTTGAATCTCACTGAGAAGAAGAAATAAAATAGACACTTGGGGAGGATGAATTGAGGGAAGTGGATATGTGGTGGGGGTGTAGGAAAGACCAATTTTGGGGAAGATTGTGGAGAGAACTGGAATCAGTGGGGTCAGATCTCTGGGACAAACTAGAAATCTAGGACAATGAAAACTCCAAGAAATCTATGAGGTTGACTCTAGCTAAGATTCCTAGGAGGTTATAGAATAGTCACCTCCTGTAACCAGGCAAGACTTCTAATGTAGGGATGGAGATACCAACCCAGTAAAACTATCCTTTTACCCACATTTTTCCCACCTACTAAATGTTTAGGGATAAGGAAGGAGCAGAAAATGAAGAAATGGTCAACCAATGACTAGCCCAGCTTGAGTTCTATGCCATGAAAGAGAGCCCACCCCTGACACTATTAGTAATGTTCTGCTATACTTGCAGACTGGAGGCAAGCACAACAATCATCTGAGTGGCTTTACTCAGGAGCTGAAGAAAACAGATGCAGAGACCCACAATGAAACATTAGGCAGAACTCAGAGAATCTTGTGAAAGGTGGTGAGGAAGGATTAAAAGAGTCATAGTGGTCAAGGACACCACAAGAAAATCTACAGAATCTACAGAATCAACTATCATGTGCATATAAGAGCTCACAGGGACTGGTCCACCAACTAGACACCATGCATGGGTTGGACTTAGTCCCCTACACTTACATAGGACAAGTACAACTTCCTTCTCTTGTGGGACCTCTAACAGCAGAAATAGGGATACATCTGACTTCACTGCCTCACTTTGGACCCATTTTCCCAACTAGCCTCCACTGAAGAAGAAGCACCCAGTCCTACTACAACTTGCTATGCCAAGTCTGGTCAGTTCCTATGGGAGGACTCCCCTTCTCTGAGGATAAAGGGAGGGAGCTATAGTGGGAGGGGAGGAGAAAAGGAGGGGCTGGGAGAGGCAGAGGGAAGGGAAGATCTAATCAGCATGTAAAGTTAATTAATTAATGAAAAACTGTTAGCTCTTTTGTTTATGTTTACATGTATAAATCTATGTGTAGATATGTGAATGTGACAGCAGGTTCCTTCAGGTGCCATGGGAGCAGATGTCCTGGAGCTAGAGTTACTGGAGCTTTGAACTATTTCACTTAGGTTCTTAAAACTGGCATTGGATCCTCTATAATAGACCTACTTACTCTTAACTACTGAGCCATCTCTTCAGTTCCAATATTACCTTTACTTTTACCAATGTGTTCTCATTCATATATCAAGTGTTTTCAAGGGATATTTTTTTAGTGATTGCAATACATGTCTTTATTATGTTACCTTCCAATAACATTATAAACACTTCAATTTTTTTTGCAGTACCTTTTTTATTGCATTATAATGAGAAAATTTGCATGATTTAAATTTATCTGAATTTGTTAACATTTAAAAACATATTTTAAGTAAATAGAATTAAATCACATTCTTATTGTCCTTTTGTACCCCAACTCCTCCCAGAGGAATATTATCCCTTCAATACCTACAATATTTTTTTTTGTTATATTCTTTAAAACTTATAAAATATTATAACAATAAAAATGAGTATTATAAAAGTTGTTTGATATAAAACAACAATCAATTTAACAGTCTTATGTAGATGCTTGTCTACAGCAATACAGAAAATACATACGTTTTTCTTAATATAAATTTTAAATAACTCCAAACATATTAACTGTATATTTCAAAATAATACATCACTACTAATATTTTCTTAAGTGAACATAAATATATAAAGTGTTTTTGTTTGTTTGTTTGTTTTGTATTTGGTGGAGCTTAAAATATTGACTCTTACCGTGATAACTTGATACAAGAGTTAGAAACGTCAAGCAAAGCATTCAGTCTTACTCTTTGTTGTTCTCTTACAAACCCCCTCCCAATTTAATCGTCTACATTTCTTTTGGGTATATAAATATTTTTAAAATATGTAAGCTGTTCTGAAAACCATAGTATAGTGTAAAACATGAAATAAACAATACTACTAATAGAGAGGCTGAGATAGGAGAAGCAAGATCTCAAGACCATTATGTTGTACACAGCAAGACACTGTCATGAACAAACAAGCTGAAAGTATATATGGATTATATAATATTGTACCTATTTATCCAATTCCCAAATTACAGAGATCAATGGATGACAGTAAATTTCTAATTCCTCATATTTTCAGATTTCAATCGATTAGGAAATGCTGGTAATATTAATTTTCATATTAAGATATTAAGAAAAAGTAATTGTTACTTCCTGTTGTTATTTTTGTAAGTGGTGGAATTAGGTTTGTGTGAATTTGTTGAAAGATTACTTTCTTGCTTCTTCAAGGGCGTAGTTTTGCTCCTTATGTTGATGTTTTCCATCTATTATGCTTTGTAGGGCTGGATTTGTGGAAAGATATTGTCGTAGAGACCCTACAAGAACAGAAATGCCAACCCAGGCTACTATACCCAGCAAAACTCTCAATTACCATAGGCGGAGAAAACAAGATATTCCATGACAAAACAAAATTTACACTTCAATTTTTATTACTAGCATTATGTACGTATCTTTCATGTAGATGTTTTCATCACTCCTTTCCTATCATCTATATTATTCTTACCATACTTACCATTTCATCCAATATTATAACTCATGATGCAATTTAAGACTTAAAAGTATAAGGAGATAAACCATTCTCTGAGGTCATTTCACTTGCACACCCTCCAGGGCAACTGGCAGTTACCTGGCCTAATGACTCACGATTTCTTGTTTTACTTTTCATATGGGGAAAAGATCCAACAGCATGAGTATTCATATGTATATATTAGTTTGTTGGATGCTTTAAGATAATGACAACAACAGAATCACAACTGAGAGTTGAGGAAAGATTGTCACTTGGTTTTTGAGGCTGTGGGGCTCAGCAGTGGGAGTGTCTGTGGCTGTCTCTCACTAAAGGGGGTACCAACAACCAATAGTGGATGAGTCTATAGGGTTGAGTACCACTGCATTCTTTGTCTGACACTGGAAAATGTGAAGGTTCCTCAAGAGTAGGTGATCCCCAGTCCACATTGCGAGACAGTAAATATTGACTCTGATATCAGTGGAGACAGCAGTAGTAGCAGTAACAAGGAGCAAATATATCACCTCACTTGCATTGCTGAGAAAAAAAATGGATAGGCTAAATCCCAACGTAAGAACATACTGGGCAAACTCAAATCGAGAGGTAATCCTCATGACAACATTTGCATTCTCGTCAAAGATATCAACACCAAGGATTCTGGAGCAGAGCTATAAAACTTGTCTACATGAAAAGGATATAACAACCAAATGCAAGGTTTGATGAGGGATCAAGAGTTGATCCTGGACCAGCAGCAAAACAGCCCTGGGGTCACAGTTAGGACAACAGAAAGGAAAGAACACTGTTTAGTATAGAGGAAAAGATATCTCTGCGAAAATCTCTGATATTTATAAATCACTTTGGTGATATTGCTTTTCCTTATTCTTAGCAAACATATTTGTAACACTGGGTGTATTTATTAAGGACAAATTGACATTCATTTTAATTTAAAATGGCTTAAAATATTTTTTCTTTGTCCCCTTCTTTCTTCTCTGTCTTCTTTCTCCATTTCAATATTCTATATATTAAAACAGGGACCTCTAAAACTCATGTACTACATGGAAAGCTTAATCTTCCATATACCCATATTTGAGCATGAACTCTTCTGGGGAATATCTGTGCATGAGGTCCCTGCCTTCATGACCTAGTTAATGATGAGATAGAAAGTGGTATTGGAGCAGGTGTGCCACCATCTGCTCCTTTCTTTTAAACATACCATTTCATTCTTCCCTTATCCTCTGTTTTCTGCCACATGATATATTTAAATTTTTTTATAAACTATCCAATCTGAAACATTTGGAACATAAACCAAGTTACCATCTAACTGTCTATTTACCCCCCAAAGAGATAAAGAAAAATAGATAAAGAAAAAATAAAGTAGATTGGGTGTGGGCAAAATTTGTATGCACCTATTTTTTCTGCTACTGTGTATTTTCTATAAAGATTAAGTTATATCAACATAAACACTTTAACAATTTTCCCGGCAATCCCCAATTTCTTACATCTCTTTCTAGTACTCCATTCACTGTATGTACTCCAACAGCTTCAGACAACTCGCTAGGACAGTCTTGGGCTTGCTTGGTTCTATGCTTGAGAAAACACAAATTTCTTCTTCCTCCAATTCCCATTTTTATCCAAATTCATATAATTCTGTGTTTATCTGAAGACATATTTCCTCTAAGATCAAAAGCATGGTCAGATTTTTTTGTTCTTGGTTCCTTTTTTTATTTTTGGTTTCATTTTTGTTTTGTTTTTTGTTTTTTTGCAAGTCCTCTAGCATCCTCATAGCAGGACATTCTCGTAGGAAGGCAACTAGGCTTTCTTAAAATATAAGAGAGCCTTTTCCTATTTGTTCTCAGTATCTGGTCCATGATGGTAATAGTTTATCAGTTAGAGTATGCTGGGCAATATTATTGAAACAGGTATTATTATGGCTAAGTGTCCACAGATTTGCAGGCAGGCTCTTCTCAACATGGTCACTCAGAATCACAGATGGAAACTGCACTTGACATATACTTCCATAATTGAACATCATGGAAAAGAGGAACACATCACCTGGGAAATCATACAACTTAATTCTTCCTGTCAAGAATAACTTCATTCACTTTTGTTCTTGTGTCCTTGGTTAAAGAGAGCTCTCTGGAAACCACCATGCCCTCAGTGGGTAAGAAGTACAGTCTTCTAACATAGAGCCTGTGCAGCTGTGAGGTTGTTCTCTCTCAAGGTTTACAACATTGCAGTGAAGCTACTGTGCCTGTCAGGTTTCCCTGGTGTACTGGGATGACATTCATAGCAATTTCTATTCTTCTTCCCATCCAAGCACTGAAGGCCAAGGTTTAGTACTAAGAAGTGTTTGTTGCTTATTATTTGACTGAACAGACATCTGGAGATAGTCTCCAGGCTACAGAAACTTGGACATTTGGATTTGCATCTTTACATTCCTAGTCCTGTGTGCGTTCTCTGAGTATAATAAAAATACATAGGATTTCTTGATATTCTTTATTTTTATTAAGTTGTTATTAACCAATAGGAAACTCTCTACTTTTGCTACTTAATATTTTATATCCCTCAAACCATATTCAATAAACTATTTTAAAATTAGCCTGCAGACATAGAATGTCCAATTGAAAAATTCATGTTTTCAATTCTGCTGTAATTTTCTGTTGTTTTTTTTTTTCCCTGCTTGAGAACTTTACTCCCATTATTTTTTGTTCATGGCCTTCTTTTTTATTTTTATTCTTTTATTAACCAGACTACAGGATCTTTTAGAATTGTATGCATTTTATAAAAACAACTAACAGAATTCCAAAAACTTCAAAAGGTATAGGACGTATAGAAATATGAGCCTGAGTTCCAAAACAAATCTCATTAGTATTATAAATATTCTTGGTTAAATTATTAAAGAAAATCTTGGGCTGGTGAGATAACTCAGCACTTGCCATTAAGCCCCATCATAAGAGTTTGGTCCTCAAGAGTTGTATGGTAGAAGGTGATGGAAGAAGAGAACTATTTTCTGACTTGTAAACAAGGTGTATGTAGTCTCTCCTATGACTGAAATCACAACTCTAACTTGAGTAAGCATATTCAGATTCTATGACTCATCATTAACTTTATATATTACCATTTTCATATCTTTAGAATTTTTCCTAAGGTCACAGCAGAACAATACGTCTTTGATGATGTTTATCGTTGGGGTTGAGATTGAGAAGAGAGCTGGTAAGTAAAGACTCTAAGAAAAGCTATACTACCCAGGGAACATTGCATCACGTTTCCCTCAATGAATGGGAATAAAATAGTCGATCTTGCACAGATCAGCATGACTTTCAGCAAAATTTTCTAATTTCAACGCACACCACCACATGAATAGGGAAGATGAATCCAGGAAGCACCACTGAGGAGGAAAGCATCTGTTGTTGCCTGGATCTCAGGAAGCAGATTTAGAAGGAGGATTTGTTCCTCCTCCTGCTGTGCTTTCTGAGAACCCAAGTCAGTAATTAGATGAGGTGTGCCCACTGCCACCAACCACTGACCTATGGCAGACTCTGTGGTGCCATCCTCACTCTGCCTTCTAAACTGAGGATGAATGAAGCCCATTTATGTATCTTTGAAGTTTTGATACCTCTGTGTGAGCATGAGCAAGGATTCAGTGGCAGAATATTATGTGATGCTTCTAGCTAAGACTGCGAAGACTCTTTGATAACATAAGATTTGCAAGAACTTCAGGATGAAAACTGAATGGAGTCCAACTAAAATATCTGAGAATGTTTGAATACCACAGATGATTTTATGCAGATTCCTTGTTTTGGAAATGTTCTTTGAGTACATTTGCTGGATTGCTTGGGTTGAAGGTGGATGAGGGAACAGAAAATCTTCAACGTGGTTATGGTCTTTTGGATTGTTTGCCCCTAGAAATTGTAAACAGAAACATTAACAGGATAATATCTGAATTTTACAGGGCTATTACTGTTGAGATGCCACTTATCCTAAAGAACTTAAGATACTACTATTACTCCATTGGACTGTTGATGGAAGATGAGTATCAGAGGGGTGAGATGGAGTGCTTTCCAGTGGCCTCTAGCAGTAAAGAAGAAATAAGTCTTGAACACAAGAAATCTGTTCTAGAGTTCCATTATCAAACTGCATTATGCTACATGGGCCTTTTTTTTTTTTGGTTTTTCAAGACAGAGTTTCTCTGTGTAGCCCTGGCTGTCCTGGAACTCACTCTGTAGACCAGGCTGGCCTCAAACTCAGAACTCCACCTGCCTCTGCCTCCCAAGTACTGGGATTAAAGGTGTGAGCCACAACCACCCAGCTACATGGGCCTTCTTAATTGATCTGAAGTAACCATAAAGTATTACATTACTACACATCATATAGCATAATCAGGTTACAAACAAACAAACAAACAAACACAAAAAAACCAACAACAACAACAAAAAAAAACCTCCAAAAAAGTTCAAATGTGTCGTCCTGGCCCTAAACTTTACAAACTCTACATTTTGATATGATATTTTCATTTTTTTCCCATTGAAATGGAACGGATACTATTTTAGTGAACCTCTTCCAGGATATTGAATTTCTAGCCAGATCACCCATAGCATCATTAGCAAGAAAGATAGAGAATTCTTGTTTCTTAATCTGGTATATGAATTGCAATTACTTGTGCTCTCGTTCTTGCTTTCAGCTGCACAGAGGATCTGGTTACATATTAGCTGTGTGAGACACTATGCAAACTTGACTTGACAGAAGGATGAAGGTTTAGAATCACGTAAAAGCAGTAACCACTGTGATAGCACAGTGTGAATAATGACACCAGGGGGGCTTTCCCTTTGTGACACACAGAGAGGCAGAAGATAGCATTAAGTAGCCCCATCCCTGTCGATTTATGTAACACCTCCTGTGCTCACATTTGTCACCCAGGTTGTCTGGTATGTTTTATACCATTTAGTGCTATGTGTTCCTTTTGAATCCTCAAAATCCATTTTCACAGAAATGCTGCCAGGATATCTGACAGCTGACACTGCCTTGTTATTCAAGAAAGTGGTACGTTTGTTGTGCGTTTGATCACACTTGTATTGTTGTTGCGAACCAGCTTGTCAGCTGTTTGTGCTATCAGGTTAAGATGTGTGCCAAGAAAAAGCAAAAATGTGCTTGCTAAGCCTACAGAAGGATATATTGACAGCTGTATTAAAGTCTGAAAGCATGACTTCCGTATTAAAACATATGAAAGGATTCTTTCCATTTAGTGAAATAAATCCAAGGTTTGAAATCTATATGTGTACCACAATAACACAAAAACAAGCCACCCCCATGTGTGTCTGTGACCCCAACTTCTGAAAGGCCTCCCTCATATGAGCTGGATAAAGTTTTTCAAAGTACACGGCAGATCATTTTGAGTACAACTGGATCTCCACACTGCCATCTGCTTAGACACCGAAGAGAAGTCTAAAACAGCACTTACAGAATCTATAAGTAAAGAAAATTTCTGTCACAGATTTACGAAGCCATACAAGACAATATGGTCATTATTTAATTGCCTACCCTTACAGGTTAGTTTTAGACCTTTCCTTTCCCCTGGTCTCCACCCTGGAGAACTCACCTCACATAATTACTCTCTATTAGCTGGAACTGAGTCACTAAAGTGCTGGCCTGGTATCAGCAGTCAAAGATTCTCTTCCTCACACCCCCTTGAACTTCCTTTGACACTTAGCTTCTTGAAGCACGTGTATGCTCATGACCTCTGCTCCTGACACTCTTTACCTTCTGGAAACTTAGCTATCCTTGGGATCTGACCAGCAATGCTTTCTCTTTCTGTTTTTTTCACCTCTATTGGTATCAGCACTTTTCATCGCTGCTATTCTCTTTCTGTATCAATAACTCATGTTTATTGTTTAACTATGAAATATTCTAAGAGTAAAACCTTCATTGAAATGCTCCTCAGTGAAACAATTAAGGTAAAGTGTATCTACTTCCATTAATATGACAAATTAATATTAATATTAGATTTTAGTATTAGAACAACACATTCAGTTACAGGCTTTTGACTCAAACTTGTTACTCAACAGTTTAATGGACAGACACTGTAATCTGATAGCTTGCAATAGAATTTGATGAAAATATTCTATACTGCTCACTATGATATTCACTAGTCAAAAGTGACTACTGAGCATGTGTAATGGTATTATTATGGCTGAGCAATTAAATTTTAAATTTTACTTAATTAAGTAATATTAAGTAAAGTTTATATCATAAGTTTATATCATCACATGTGGCCAGTGGCTGATGATTTATGCCTTGGACAGCACAATGACAGACAAAGTGTAAGAAGCCAGATAACTCTTGTGGATATAGATAATAAGGGAAAAGCTGGCTTTTCTGTGAGGTATGACTAGGTCACAGATATTGAGGCTACTCTGTAGATGAGTTGTTCTTCATTAGGCAATGAGAGGTAGAATGTGCCTGCTAGGCTAAAGAGCAGTGGAGGTAAGTAGTAAGTGGCTTTGACACATGGAATCACTACTAAACTTAAGGATACCACACAGAAATCAGAATTGTACTGTCATATTCTTTTTCATACCCAAATATCATGTCAATGGATAGATGATTTAAAACAAATATTAAGGATGTCATTAATAGTTGATACATATTTTTCATTTGAGTTAGTTCATTGAGTTTTGCATTAAAAAAAACCTTCTTGTGATGATTTTGTCAACTTAATTTTGTAATGCCTTGTAAGATGAAAATACTCACTAATGCATGACCGACGATCTAGCTTCATTTAGAGGTGTACAAACTGCTATCCAGCTTTGGCAAAACCATATTAGTCAAGGCTTGGGATGAGAATGTTTCTAGTAGGTTGAGATCCAATCTTGACCTGAAGAACAGTTATGTAGGAGTTAGCTAACAGAATATGATGTCCCTGTGTGTGAGAGTTTGTATGGGAGATGAGAGCTGCTTAGGGCACATCAGGTTGTGTTCTCATTAGAAAAACTTTATATATTACATAATGACAGAAGAGAGAAGAAGCTGGAATAGAATAAAACAACAGATATAAATATATAGATATGTCTCAAAAGATCAATCTGGCCTAGAATGTGGATTATGAGTTGCATAGAGATACAATGGGAATATTTCCTATAATGCTGTAGCATCAGTACAGGGGAAACATAACAAGACTAGAACACAGACAACTTGCACCTCTGATTCTAGAAATAACATGTCTCACTGTTGTTTTTCAATTTCAAAGTCTTATTTCTGTTTCCTTGAAAAATAAGACACTGACTTTCTTCTTTTTCATAATAATAACTGTTCTTCTCCAAACAATTTCAATGAGGTGGTCACTCTTATAAGTTTTACTCACGGTTTAGATTAACTCATGCACCCCAAAACAACTGTAGGAAACTAGGACTTTTATAATTCCCCTTTCATTTTATGGGACAGGCATAGAAACAATGACCTGGTATCTTTAACTTTTCCTAGGCCATCATTAATACATTTCATGAAATGATTTTAGTCTTAGCCATTTGCTTCTAAAACAGACTCATGAAGATCTATTCTTCTGTACCAATTTTACAGGTACTATAAGCTGAAGGCGAAATTGTCTTTCCTCTTAACTTGAACTTTGAGTTATCTTGTAAATAAAATCAATATATAACCAATTTAAGACTATATTTCTCTTGAACAGAAAAGGATGAAGATTTTAAGAATTATGAAAATAAATGGTAGCATACTCAATGTAATATTATATTATGTCATCATATAGAGGACTTGATTTGCCATGATTATCTTTATAATATTATGGATAATCAAAATACCTTTTAAGTAAATATTTTAATGTGAGTAGTTTCAGACATGATACACATTTTATTTAAAGTGATTTTAAGGGGATATTATTTGAAAAGCAACCTTAGTAGATTATTGCTATTGAACACAAAAATATGAGTGTTTATGGATATTCAATGAATATTTATAGCTTAGTAGGCATCTGCGTTTACAGATTTACCTTAATGTAACAATGGTGACACCTTGCCCTGCCTGTTTATTTGATAATTACTTTAAAAGGCTTATTGTAAGCAATAATGAATTTTTGGAAGAGAATTATGAACTCACACTTTTTAATATTACTAGTAAAATACTGAAACTTTGGTATAGGAAGTAAATTTTCTTCCTTTTAAATATGTTTTGCACATATATTAATGTGTTTGGTTTGGAGTTTAACCCAATTGTTATTCAGCTCTCCACTTAGTTTTCTAATAACTTCTGCTACAAAATTATAGCATCTACTCACATACTCTACCTGTTCTTCAGTCCTACAGAATCCATCAGGGCTACTCATTGTACATCTATACTTATGGAAAATAGATATGCAATAGATCCCACCTTGTGAATTTCCCATATTTCCTCTGTAACTTACTTCATACTTTTCTTACCTTCCTTTCTTATAAATATAGTCCTATTAGTTTTCACTAAGAATGTTGAGTGTATGTATGTTGAGGTGGAGATGGTTCAGTGATTAGAATTACTGGCTGCTCTTACAGAGGAACCAGGATTGTTTCCCAGCATCTCTAGGGTGGATCACAACTGTCTGTAACACCCATATCAGAGTTTCTGTAAGCACAGTTCACAATTGATGTATATACCTGAAGACAACACTCATACACACACACACACACACAAACTTAAAATTAAATATGTATATACATATATATATAAAACTAGGTTATATATATATATGTATATACATACATATATATATACACACACACACACACACACATATATATATATATATATATATATATATATATATATATATATATATATAAAACACTTTAGGTATGCTTCTCATGCTCAAAGCTCTGCAGTTCATTCCCTAGTAACAAAAGAAAATTATACATTTGAGGGCCAGATAGATAAAGTGGGAGAATTTGTAACATTTGGGTATCTTGACACTCTTCCTGAATAAATTCTTCATTTCTCCTTCTTTAATCAAAGACTATATAGAAAGAAATAACAGAATATTCTAATAATTAGAACAACAGCAGCAGGCCAATGTTTACAGACATAGACTGGCCATGAAAGTCTGAGATCTTGGGGACTATCAGAATTTGATAGGAAATGTAGAAAGGAATTGTAAAAGAGGAGACACCAAGTGAATATGAAAGTCAGAAGACAAAAGACCTGGTGTGTACAGAGGAACATAGAGTCCATGTGGCTGCAGTGGGAGTCTGTTGAATACATGTGTAGAGAGGATAAAAGCTCCAGAATGTTCACCTGGGATTGTGTAACACAGCAACAACCCTGAGTTTTACATCATCAGATTTTAGCACTGTTAGCTAGAGAAATGCATCCTACTTTTCTGGACTTGGGTGCTCTGTCGTTACCACCTGAACGAGTAGAGAATGACTTCTGACACAGCCCCCTGGCATTGTAACCGTGTTTGGCATGTGGAGATTTGATTTTGTAGAAGCTGAGAATGCTTTGCTGCACTGGAGTCTCAGTGGATTTCCCCTTCTTTATCCAGGGAGCTTAGAGCCCATAGATACTTGCTGAAAATTGGGTCAATTTGCCATCAGTGAGATAAAACCACAGAGTGTCCAGTCAACTGTTATCTAGCAGCAATTCCCAGTCAAGCATATGGAAAGTCAGGCTTATAAATCTGAGTGTCGGTTTGGCTTCAGCCCCGAGGCATGTGAGACTGAATCCGTAGAACTGCTTTCAGTGGCTCATGGCGTGGTCAAATGTTGTTTCAGGCAGTTTGATGCAGGACATGCTCCTATGACCTAAATAGAGCAGTCCCCCTCTGTCAATAGAATCAAGTTGCCACTTCAACATCGACCTCTGTAATGATGTAGTTTTATTAAAATAAATCTTACATTCAAAGAAACTAAAACTTCTGCTGGACCTCACAGGCAGTAAATAAATACAATAAATGCAAAGCAAACACCTTTATTGGAGACAGAAATATACAGAGTGACAGACAGCACCCACACAGATCAGACAAAGATCATAGCAGGCGAGCAACTGCGAACTACAAACAAAAGAAAGTGCACAAGGAAAGAAGTGAAGAATTCAAACTTGGGCTCATTCTTAGGGAATGAAGACTTCCAAGAAGAAGTGCTGAGTTTCCATTGCTTAATGTAGTGTCAACACATTCTGGGGCCTTTATGGTTATCTTTCAGGAGATGATGACTTGAACTGAGAGATTCTGACCTTCCAAAGTAACTGAACATGTGCATACCTCAGTCTCTTCAACTAAAGGATTTTGGACAAGCTTTTAAAATATTCTAAGCATCATATTCTTCATCCTAGAAAAAAAATTGAAAAAGAAAAGCAAATGACTTAACCTTTAAATGCATGTAAGCTCCTGAAGTTGTATATCAGCTGTAGAAGTTCCCTGGTAGAATTTTAGGGGTCATTTATGTATATGATGATATAATTGGCAAATAGCAATACTTTGACTTCTTCCTTTCCAATTTGTATCACTATGATCTCCTGCAGTTGTCATATTGCTCTAGCTAAAACTTCAAGTACTATATCGAATAGAGACAAAGGGAGTGGATACCCTTGTTTTACCCCTGATTTTAGTGGGACTGCTTTAAGTTTCTTTCCATTGAATTTGCTGTTGACTATTGGCTTACTGTATATTGCCTTTATTGTGTTTTGGGTTGTACCATGTATCACTGATCTCTACAAGATTTTTATCAAGAAGGAGTGTTAAATTTTGTCAGAGGCTGTTTCAGTATCTAATGAAGTGGTGAGGTATTTTCTTTCTTTTTTTTTTTCAGTTTGTCTATAAGGCGGATTATATTGATGGATTTTCATATGGTGAACCATTTCTGGGATGAAGCCTACTTGATCATGGTGGATGATATTTTTGATATGTTCCTGGATTTGGTTTGTGAGTATTATGATTTTTTGAGTGTTTTTGCATCTTCATAAGGGATATTGGTCTGAAATTCTCTATGTTGAGTCTATCTGTGGTTTATATAACAGGGTGATTGTGGCCTCATAAAACAAATTTGACAGTCTTCCTTTTGTTTCTATTTTATGGAATAATTTGAGGAGTATTGGTATTAATTTGTCTTTGAAGGTCTGATAAAATTCTGTACCATAACTGTCTGAACCCAAGATTTTTTTATTGAGAGATTTTTAATGATTGCTTCTATTTCCTTAAGAGTTATAAGCCTATTTAGATTATTTACCTGATCTTGATTTGGTACATATTATCTATCAAGAAAATCATCTATATCATTTAGATTTTCCAATTTTGTGGAGTAAAGGTTTTGAAATAAGATACAAAAATTCTTTGGATTTCCTCAGTGTCTGTTGTATATGACATTTCATTTTTGATTTTGTTAATTTGGATACTGTTTCTTTGCATTTTAGTTAGTTTGATAAGGATTTGGTTTATTGGCTTTCTCAAAGAACCAGCTCTTGGTTTGGTTGTTGCTATCTTTGTTTCTAATTTATTGCATTCATCCCTGAGTTTGGTTATTTCGTGCCATCTACTCCTCTTGAGTATGTTTACTTCTTTTTCTTCTAGAAATTTCAAGTGTGTGGTTAAGTTGCTAGTATAAGATCTCAATAATTTCTTTATGAAGGCACTATGTACTATGAACTTTCCTCTTAACATTTCTTTCATTGTGTCTCTTAAGTTTGAATATGTTGTGCATTCATTTTTATTGTATTATAAAAGGCTTTAATTTCTTTCTTTCTTTCTTCTTTGATCCAGTGGTCATTGAGTAGAGAGTTGTTCAGTTTCCATGTGTGCAGGCTTTTTACTGTTTTTGTTGTTGAAGTCCGTCTTTAAACCATGGTGATCAGATAAGATACTGATCTCAATTTTGGAGACAGTTTCATGTGATGCTGAGAAGACGATATTTTCTTTTTGGGGGTGAAATGTTCTGCAGATATCTTGTAGGTCTATTTGTGTCATAATGTCTGTTAGTTCCATTATTTCTTTATTTAGTTTCTGTCTCAATGACCTGTCCATTGATGGGAGTGTGGTGTTGAAATTTCTCACCATTAATATGTGGAGTTCAATGTGTGATTAAAGTTTTAGTAATGTTCTCCTACGAATGTAGATGCTCTTGTAGTGGGGGCATGAATACTCAGAGTTGAGATTTCATCTTGGTAGATTTTTCCTTTGATGAATTGTAGTGTCCTTCCCATAGCTTTTGATAAATTTTGAATGAAAGTCTATTTTAATAGATATTCGAATGGCTACTTCTTCTTGGGTTTGTTTGTTTGGAAAATCTTTTTCCAGCCCTTTACTCTGAGATAATGTCTATCTTTATTGCAGAAGTGTTGTTTCTTGTGTGTAGCAGAATGATGGATCCTATTTCTGTACCCATTCTGTTAGCCTGTGTCTTTTTATTGGGTAATTGAATCCATTGATTTTTGAGAGATACCAATGTGCAAAGATTGTTAATTCTTCTTATTTTGATGTTGTTGTTGGTAGTGTGTGTGTTCATGTTTAATGTGTGTGTGTGTGTGTGTGTGTGCACACTTCTCTTCATTTGGTTTTGCTGTTATGGGTTCATTTACTGCCTGTGTTTTCTTGGCTATAGTTAACCTTGCGTTGGAATGTTTCTTCTAGTATCTTCTGTGGAGATGTATTTGTGGATAGATGGTGTTTAACTTGATTTTTTTCTTAGAATATCTTACTTTCTCCATCTTTGGAGATTGAAGTATTGATGGCTATAACAATCTGGGCTGCCATATGTGGTGTCTTAGAGACTGCAAGACATCTGCCCTGGCCCTTCCAGCTTTTAGAGTCTCTGTTGAAAAGTTGGGTGTAATTCTGATAGGTCTGCCTTTGTATGTTACTGGACCTTTTTCCCCACAGGTTTTTATATTTTTTCTTTATTCTCGTTTGATTATTATGTGGTGGAAAGATTTTCTTTTCTAGCCTAATATATTTGATAGTCTACATATTTCCTGTATGTTTATAGGTATCTCCTTCTTTTGGTTAGGGAAAATTTCTTCTACAATATTATTGAAAGTATTTTCTGGGTCTTGGAGTTCAAAACTCTTCTCTTTTTTCTATTCCTATTATTCTTATGTTTGGTCTTTTATAGAGTTCCAGTATTCCTGGATATTTTGTGTCAGGAACTTTTTAGATTTAACATTATTTGGTTTTTGTATCAATTTCTTTTATTATATCTTCTATGCCTGAGACTCTTGCTTCATCTCTTGTATTATGTTGTTGATGCTTATATCTGTAATTACTGTTCTTTTGCCTAAGTTTTCCATCTCCAGGATTCCCTCTTTTTGTTCCCTGTTTTTATTTGCTTCTACTTCCATTTTCCGGTCTTGAAGACTTTTCTTCATTTCCTTCACCGGTTTGATTGTATTTTCTTGTATTTCTTGAATAGATTTATTAATTTCCTACTTAAAGGCCTCTATCAACATTTTAAGATTGGATTTAATGTCATTTTCTCGTGCTTTAGCTATGTTAGGATATTCAGGGCTGGTTGTAGTAGTAAAGCTGAACTCTCTGGTGATATCGTATTGCCCTGGCTGCTGTTGATGGCTTTCTTGTGCTGCAGTTTAGCCATCTGGTTGTCCCTGATGGAGGTACAGGCAGGCCTCCAAGAACACTGGCAGAGTTGTGGGCCAGAAAATGAATCCCAGATAAGTGGACACAGTTTTCTGTTTTCAGTGTGTTTTAGGGTGACTTGGACAAGGATTGGGCGGTCATGGTCTTACCTGGTTGTTCTTGGTGTCAGCAGGCATCTGAGAATGCAGGCAGAGTTGTGGGCTAGAAAATGAAGGGCAGGGGACCATATGGATGATTTCTACCTAGGTTTTTTTCTCTAATTCAAAAAGCAACAGTTGGAAGTTTTAGTGCTGTAATTTCACCTACTACAGAGGATGAGGCAGGTATCTCAAAAAATTCCATGTCTACTTGGGGTTTGTGAGTAGTATCATGGGCATTCTGAGCTTTTGGGCTAATAGTCACTTGCCAGTGAGCACATACCACATGTGCTCTTTTGCATTTGAGTTACCTCACTCAGGATGATGTTTTCTAGTTCCATCCATTTACCTGCAAATTTTATGAAGTCATTTTTCAAAGCAGGGATTTGTTCTTAAATTACCAGCACACTGAAGGAAGAATGTAGCTTCCCCTTTGGGCAATCATTTGATAAATTTTTCATGTTTTAGAAGCTGAAGTTATTATATTAGAAAGAAAGACTTTGTTAAACCTCAAGAGGAAGTTCAGGTCAGGTGAAAGTGAAGTTTATTACACATATAGGGATGGAGTCATGAATTCCTGTGTCGGCATTGCTGTCTGTTTTTTCTACTTTCTCTCACTCAGTGTCTGTCCTCCTTTTTCCCCTCCTTCTTTCCTGGATTTACTTATACTTTTACAATGACCTATGGCTCAAAAATGACCACTTTAGTTCTTAAGTTGGTCTTCCCCAAACTCAGTAACCATGTTAAAAATGATTTGGTCAAGGATGCCCATACTGCTGTCACCTGTGGCTGAGGAAACTCTCTTTATCTATCTAATGTGTTGCATGTGCATTTTAAGAGCAAGCAATGATTCTATAACACAGAGATGTGATCTGGGAGAAATACTGACATCTCTGTTATGAAAGCACAGCCTAGATGAAAATATAATGCCAATGTAAGAGTAGATAAACACTATGAAATAAGGACTGAGCTTGTCATAATCATATAAACTTCAAAGGGAATGAATTGAAATTATCAACTTCAAAACCAAAGATCATCCTTCTAAAATCTTAAGTTCATGGATAAATGAGGAAAAACTAATACACGTTGTTCTTTTGAGTTGTTTTTTTTTTAAAGCACATCTTAAATATGTGTTAACATAAAACAGTTCTTTGGACATGATGGTATATTCATAATCCTCCTACTTAAACCAAAGGCAGGAAGATTGCAGCTAGCCAGACTAACAAAACAAAGGAAAACAAAACAAAACAAAGGAAAACAAGACAAATGGAACCAAAGCATAATTCTCTGAATAATGAGAAAATAGTTATTAATTTTATTTGGCTGTTTTGACAAACTATCCCAGGGCAATAATATCTGATAAGACAACCACCATAAATACTTCAAGTTTAAAATCAGTGTGGCCTTTCATCACATACTCTTCCTTAGCAACCATCTGGTCAGTGATTCAATCGAGTCTTTTAGAAATAATAAAAACTTGCTTATGTTTTAGTATCTAAGTAAGTTGCCAAGAAATAAAACAGTTCATGTGAATTGCTATCATTAAATATTACAGGCTTCCTTCACCCAGAATTCTGCTGCTTCATTTCATTTGCTATTTTGAATACCTGCTAGGTACAAAGTATGCTGCTAATTACTGAGGTGCACACATGATGGAATATTTCAGGGTTTTCTTGAGGGTCAAAACAGCTGAGCCGTGAAATCACTTTGGAGAGAATAAGGTGCAATGTACACGTGAAACATTGTTATTCTTCTGGATCCTGTAGAGTGTCCAAGATAATATAATGTCATCCAGTCTTGCAGGCATCTGAAAATGGAAAGCTGCCACAGGAAGAATCAACTGCACAAATAGTGATTAATATTAAATAGCTAATTGGACTGAGCCCTTAGAGAAAATACAGAGAGCTGAGAGGTGGAGATGCCCAAACCACTCTGTTTGTTCTAGCAAAATGAAAGGCTTCTCCCGTTTGCATTTCTGCTTATTAATATGCTGGGTGGACTATTGTCAGACCTTGGTCTGTTCTGTTTGCAGTGCTTTAATAAAGGTGACTGGGGGCACCTGATGAAGAATGACAAGCACCTAATATCAGCCAATGCTTCATTATTCTTTTTACATTAATCTTCTCTTCTGCAAAGATTAGTCAATGTACTTAACTGCAAAAAAACAAGATTGTGGGCAATATGAATGCCACGGATAGCAAATTAATCCTGGCCTTTGGAACACAAGTAAAGGATCTGAGTGTTGGACAAAGAAGTAAAAACAGATCGTACTTGTACAAGAACAATTTAATCACTAGACAAAGCAGAACTGCCTCTGTATTTGGGCATCTGCAGCTTTAATTGTTCTCAAGAAGTGAGTGTTTTATATAGTTTGTTCTCATCTTGAGTCTGAGCAGACATTTAAACTGTAGTGTACCTTCCACTCTGTCCTAAGCTCTGAATCCCCCTCCACCCTTTTTCTTTCTTATAGAATTTTTGCCTATTTATTCTAGAAAGAGCCCTCAATTACAGCAGGTGGAACCTGCAACAACTATCTATGCTCATCAAGTCCGGAAGTATTCCACTCTTCCTCAAGTTCTTGCAGACAGGAGCCATGCCCAACTTTGAACCAGAAGGCACCTTCTTTGGAGCTAAGACAAGCCTGGAGATAGGGATGGGGTAGGATGGCTTTTACTTATCCTTTTGGATCATATAAGGAATCCTGGTTCTTAGACAAGCTTGATCCTGCTTGTTTCACACAAACCATTTGATTCAGTCATCTCCAACTTTCTACCTAAGCCACCCAAATAGAGGGTTGTTGCTATAAACCATTTATTGAATTCTTACTGTATGCTAGACAGTCAGATAGATGTCTTTTTTACTGATTTGATTTAGCCAAATGTTTTTTTTTTAATAAATATGAATTCCCCCCATATAAAAAAATCTGGGTTGTGGTGCTGTTGAGCTCAGAGAGAAGCATGATCAATGGGAGGAGCTAGGTAATCAACAAATGCTCAGCAAACATTTTTTTCTTTTAAAAATATTACTTATATGTGCACGTGTACACATATATGAGCTCATGTGAATTACATGCTTATAGGAGTCCACAGTGGCCAAATTGTGTATTGGATCCCTTGGATCTGGAGTTACAGATGGTGGTGGTTCACCATGCAGGTGCTGGGAATAGAACATAGGTCCTTTGCAGGAGTAGAAAGCACTCTTAACCAATGAACCTTTCCCTCACCTCCTGCAGCAAACAACCTCCATAACGTTATTTTTGAGCTTTAAAAAGTTAGCCATCTTTTTCCTAATAATATTATAGTGTTTCCCAACACAGGCAACACTATATAACCAGAATACAATTATTTCCACTGAACAACTGTGGTGTTTTGAATAAAAATAGTTCCCAGAAGTTCACATGTTTGAGTGCTTTGTCAACAATGAACGGAAGTACTTGAGAAGGATTAGGAGTTATGGCCTTGTTGGAGGAAGTGTGTTGGAGGAAGTAACTGAGAATGGGCTTCAAATGCACAAGCCAGGCCCAAATTCTGTTGCCTGAAGATCCAGTGTAAAACTCTTCCACAGCACAGCACCTGCCTGCAGATTGCTCTTCTTTCCACCATACACTAAATCCAGGTAATACGCTAAAGCTCTGAAACTGTAAGCAAGCCCCAATTAAACGTTGTCTTTTCTAATAGTTTTTGTAGTCGTGGTGTCTCTTCATAGCAACAGAAAAGTGATCAAGATTCCAATGGGCTTCTTTTCATTTGGAGTGGCCTGGATCAAAAGAACAGCTTTGCAAGGGTGGAGGGTATACTGAATCATAAACCTCATTTTACCATGATCCTCAACACAGCAGTTTGAGCAAGCAGCCTCTGCACACTCACTGCACACCTAAGATGATTCAGGGCACCCACAGGACTGCTGAAATCCAGAAAGAGTTTTCATACTTATTGACAGTTTTCTCTTCAGCCATAGATGTAAAAGTGGGTGTCTGAAACTGTCCCGCAGTTTCACAAACTTGGGTTGTCTCAGAAGAAGGACCAAAGGACCTGAAATATAGGGTTCGAGAACAAGAGAAACACAAAGCCAAGTTGCGCCCCAATCAAGGCTTTGTACTTTACTTAGGGTATTCAGAAAATATATATAGGTGCACGAAAAACTGAAACCGAATCTCTAGGTTACATGATATTTGCATAACATAAACACTGCCTAAGAAGTTAGGCACCAAGGTCCCCAGTGACTTGGAAGGTCTCCAGCAATTCAGAAGGTCTCCAGGTGGTAGGCGTGTCCATATCTCAGTGTGAATTTCCAGGCAGCTGCTCCAAGGAAGAACAGACAGTCTGCAGAGAGCCTTTGTCTTGGCTCCCCAGGTGGTAGCCTCCAAAGTCCAAAGGCTGAGCTGAAGGGAGGAAGTAACAAGTGGGGAGATCAAGAATAAAAAAAAATACTTCCCAAAGGTTATGTCACACACACTGGACTAGGTGTAAGACCACCAAGTTGGTGACATATTTTGTCCCCTTCCTCTGCTTTTTATTTTTGCTTGAAATTTAAGGATGTCAGAACACTTCCAAAATTATTCTGTCACTTTTTTCTTATATTCAGTATTAAAACTTTATTTCTACATCATTGAGTCATAATCAAAGACAGAGAGAAAGAACATGAAGTGCTGATACAAAAAAAAAAGAGATTTCCTCTTGTTCTTTCTAAAGTTCTCTTTCTGGCAAGGAAGAGAACCATCAAAGACCCTTCAAGTCTCTTCCAGGCCTCTTTGAGGATGCTTCATGTGTTGTATTTTGTAAGCACGGTAACTACAAATTACTCAACTTTTTAAATTGCTCAACTTTTTAAATTATATAAATGATAACTAAAATGAAAACTATAACTACATATATAGAGAGAGTTTGTTTAGCAATTGATCTATGAAAGACATTTATTTTA
>JADRCD010217619.1:8943-20416 GCA_019843815.1 Montemys delectorum | reverse complement strand
GGGGGGGGGAAGGAAGATAGCAAAGCAGCTGAAGAGAAAGGGACAGAAGGATAGTCTAAGAAACAGAACCTGTGAGGTGACTTTGTGTAGACATGGAAATAGTAGTCCTTGGTGCTCCAGTAGAATGCCCTCAGAGATATGCAGTGACATGCCACCACACCATTAAAGAGACACAACAAGGACCTTTAAGTGCAAGGAAGAGAACCAGCCATCCAAAGAGAAGGAATCATCCATAAGATTTGACCCACACAAAATAGCAGATGGCAGATGGAGTGCAGTGTGAGATTAAAGGAACAATTTCACTATGTTGTACTCTAATCAGTGAGTTTTCCACTGATAAGCTTTTTTTTTTTTTAAGGCAGATTTTGTTTTTTGTTTGTTTGTTTGTTTTCCTTTTTAGCACTTTGAATGTTTTACTTTACCTTCTTCATATCTACAGGTTTCTTCTGAACAAACATTGGTATTCTTATAAAATTTGTATTGGATGAGATATGTTGCTCTCAAAAATCTCTGTTTATTTTTGCTTTCTGGTAGCTTTGTTGTAGTGTGTTGCTGTTAATTCATCTTTGTGTTAAGTGTGTGAGGGTAAGGGAGCTCTGTCTCTCCCCAGACACAATTATTATTTCTTTAGGCAGGATTTCTGTCCCTTCCTCTCTCATCTGTTAACAGTTCTGGAATTGGTCTATTTAGGTGGTTAGTCTCTTCTTTTTTTTACTTTGGTAGTTTGGGTGAATTAAAAAACATTATACATTCTTAAATTTTCCAATTTTATGGAGTATAGGCTTTTAAATGTATTCTCTTATTTTAATTTCTTTGGTGTCTGTTGTAATGTTTCTTTGTTCATTTCAGATTCTGTTAATTTGGGTCCTCTTTTTCTTTCCTTGGTTAATTGGCCCAAGGGTTTGCCAGTCTTCCTTATCTTCACAAAGAACCTGGTCTTACACTCATTAATTTTCTGTATTTTTCTATTTTTCTACTTCATTAATCTTTGCTTTAGTTGTTATTTTTTGCCATCTAACAGGTTTTGTTTTGACTTGTTCTGTTTTAATTTTTTTTTCCATTCAACTGGAGGAAAATCATTCCTGGTACTGATAACTTAGCAAGCTTTCCCAGGCTAGTGAGGTCATGGAGCTTAGAAAAGAATTCCTGTCAACACTTTGCCAGACAAATATGATTTCTTATTACATTCTAATTTTTATCTGTATATCTAAAATAAGTGTAGCTGCCATCCTTTATCAAAAAAACCTATCTTTTCAGTAAATGGAGACCATCACAGAAAGCCACAACGGTAACACTGGAGAGATCAAGAGATTCTGGGGTGCCTAGTCCCAACAGAAACATCTATAATAGCACAGTTGCTGCATCTGTGGCCCAGGGACTTAAAGAAAGAGGGTGAAGCACGAAAAGATGTAAAATCCAGAATACTAGGAAGTCTCTTGTGAAACAATTTTTCCTAAAAGTTGCTGCCATCTATATCTATATCTATATCTGTATCTGTTTCTGTATCTGTATCAGTATATGTATCTGTCTGTCTATCTATCTATCTATCTATCTATCTATATATATATATATATCAAAATAATGTCAATATCAGTGGACATGTTAATATGGAAGGGGGAGATTTTCCACCCCTAGGCAAATAACTTCATGGACTTAATGACCTCTTGGCGAAGAGAATTAGCCCCTCCTCCCTGCCCCAGAATGAGCCCTGTTATTGGTTGTCTAATTTAGAGTAGTCAGACCAGAAAACACACACACATACACACAGATGGGGGGGGGTACAATAATGTACTCAGTATGTTGTGTCTGTGTGTGTGTGTGTGTGTGTGTGTGTGTGTGCATGTGTCCATGCAAGTCTGTAATGATAGTAATCAAAGAAAAAGAGGCTATCAAATTTTGAGAGGAAGTAAGGGAGGGATTTCAAAGAGAGTCACTGGCAAGGGATAGAGGAAGTAAAGAGAAGGGGAAAGTGATATAATTCTACTTCTATTATAAACATAGTTTTGAATTTATATGCCCTGTAATGTACATAGAATTTCACTTGTCAGTGTTTCAAAGTTTTCAAAGCCTGTCTTTATTCCTTCCCATCTATTTCCTTTTGTTCTCTGACAAAAAAATTTCAAGTGGCCCATCTTCAGTTTTAAATCTTCTTTACTCTCACTAGGCAACTCTGCGGCTTTCATTTCTTCCCCTTTGCACTTGTTCAATCCTGTTTACACTGCTTTAATCTCCTTATATGACTTCTTTGGGGCATGTATTATTTTCCTAATTTTTGTTGCCTGTTTTGTCACTCATAACTACTTAAGTTTTTTTGTATTTATTTGGAAGCTCTGAGATTTCTATTTCATGAATGCTCCAAACTGAAAATTGTATTCCTTTGGTAGTGCCTTGCTTCTTGATATTTGGGTTTTTTTTGTTATTGGTGTGTGTGTGTGTGTGTGTGTGTGTGTGTGTGTGTGTGTGTGGTTCTTGTACTTTCATTGATATCTCAGCATTTGATGTAGTAGTTACTGTTTCCATATTTACAGACCAGTTTTGGTACCTTTATCTGTAGATGAAAGTGAAGACATGAGGGTAGATAAAGCATGAGGTTTAAGTTTATCTGGTGGAGCTCAGTAGAGCAATCTATACCCATCCATTATCAGTGTCTTAAACAGCCAGTGCCTATAAGCATCTATATAAGTATTCTCCAGTCACAATGCTCAGAAACTTCTGTGCACTTGGCCTGCAGAAGATACTGGGGCTGTGACATCCCATTTAGTGCTGGATCAAGCTCATGGATGCCTCGAGGGCGGGAGTAAATTTGTTTCTGCTGCACAGGCACCCAGTAGCCACTGGAGTGGAGTTGTAGAGTGACTTAGATTTCAAGATCTAGAATTCGTGATAGCTGGCTTTGGTTCTGCAGATTTTGCCACAGTCAGTCTGAATGGTCACAGAGCTAGGAACCAAACTTTGTGTATGACAAGATAGAGGGTGTGCCCAGGGTCCAAGTGTGATTAGTTTACCTTGGTGGGGGATCTTATACCTAAAGCATCAATTAGCCTAAGGGACTGATGGCTGGAGGAAGAGCTTATAGAATGATACTGGCTCCAGTGTACATAAGCTGGCTAGCCCATGCAAAGGATGGCACCAGTAACTGAGACACAGATGTACACAGTGGCTGATGAGCCAGCATTGGCATGAAAGGTTTGCACAGATGGGTTATAGCTTTGAGGTCTGGAACAGTGCAGCATAGGGCATTACCAGCTGCATTTTTGGATGGTAGAATAACAGTGGTGGGGGACAGAATTGGTGATACCATATCATCTCCTTCTACAGGGCGGGTCCTATAATGCCAATAGATGCTGTTTACATCAGTGGTAAATGTTACTGGTAGCTGCTTAAGTTGGTATAAAGTACCATAAGGTCCCTTCTTGTGAGAAGCCAGCACAAAGACTCCTGGAGTCATCTACAGATTAAATCAGGGAGGGCATAATGATTTATCAGTCATGGTTCAAAGGGACCGATTTGGCCCTACTTTGTTCCGGGCCCTCTCCAGATCTCTCTGCTAAGCCGGACTGCCCAATGATCATTTCTCCCACCACCCCCCCATTCCTATTTTCCGGCAAAACCTCTTCCACTTTTCCCTGCTCACCCTTTCTCTTTTCCCTCTTCCTTTTCCTATACTCTGCTGTTAATTGGACTTCAAAGCCAACTTAGATTATTTTGTTTAACACTTTAAATTTGACAGATTTTTAGATTAATTTTTATATCAATTACATCAAATAGTTATTAGAATTTCCAAATGCTACTTTTGAAACATTCCATTTCATGTAATTATGCCAGTTTTTGATTTATGCTTTGAAGCTCTATTGCTAAGATGTGTATTTAATATTGTTAGGTGTTCTTGATTGATTGAGCCTTTTTCATTATAGAATGATTAAATTTCTTCCCCATCATATTCAATTCTTTAACAGTTCATGCTGATGTTCATATAACCATTTTAGTGTCCCTCTGAGTAGTCTCAGCGTGTTGCACTGAGTTCTCTATGTGAGACACAGGCTCCCTCCTGTGGTCTTTTGATACCATTTTGCTACTTAAAAAAATCCATAAGCTATCCTGAAGAGAGTTCTTCTCTACTGCCTGTGCACGGATCCGCTGAGACATTTGTAGGAGTAAAGGAAATTGTGTTTTCTGAAAGATAAGGCAAACATTGTCAAAATAATAGCAAAATTTGTTTGAATCTACTTTTGTTTTCTTCTAAGGAAAAAATAACCTTAAAATTGGTTGTGTATATAATTTTGTTTATCACTGATGCCAAAAAGTACATAAATTCATCTTAAACCTCAATGTTAATAAAAAAGCTCTGCTATATTATTCTTTGTTTATGCTGAATAAATTGTCAATTTTATTAACATTCAGTCTTTGTTTTCTCTAATTCTAACTTAAAATATTTAAAATACACAATGCAGCCCTTCTCAGTCATCGAAATAAGATCATTCCTTTTTCTTCATGACATATAATAGGCACACATCGAACAAAGAAAATATTATCTTAGAGATACAACAGTGCACTGAAAGTTTGCAGCTATTTAGTGTAGAAAAGGGAAAACCTGTTACTAACTCTAGATTTGATCTCATTAAAAAAAAAAAACTTGTGTTTTTGGAGCACAATTCAGGAAGAAACATCAAAGAGCTTTTGATATGGCAGACATTGAAGTCCTCTACTCTGGGGAGCCTTTTCTTAGTCTGTGATCCCAAGATTCTTCTGTGAACACCTGCTGTGGAGATCTCATCAGCTAGTGTGGATCCTGAGCTGTGAGGAATTCATGGAAACCTCCCTCTATCTGTGAAAATCTGCATGCCTACTGCATGCCCCTTGACTTCTTGTGTGTCTTATTACTCTGCCCTCTATAAATTAATGAACTTGCCTCAACCAGGTCTTATCGCCAATGTAATGCTTAGTGAGGACAGGTCACAGTGCATAGTTTGGCTTGAATTGCTCTGTACACTGTAGGATTTATCATTGTCAAAGCCACATGTGTTCAGGCTCCCAGTAGATGCTATGGAACTCTTAATACTCTCTGATAGCAGAAAATAACAACAGCATGTGGGTTTTCAACTTTTAGTAAGTGGGATGGGTATGCCTGTGTTCAGTATGGCTTCTGTTCTCTGGATTATGATTCTGCGAACATAAACATTTAATACATGTAACCACTATGTTTACCACATCAATGACCACCACAGTGACCATTATGATAGACTTTTACCATGGTAATGACTACTGACCACCATAGTGACCAGTTTGACTGATCATATCAGTGGACACTACACATATAACTTGTCAATGACCACTACAACTAACTACATCAATGACCACCACAGGTGAGCAATATGGCTGACCATCGCAGTGGACCATACAACTGACAAACAGTGAATTCTAAGTCTGGCCATCATAGTGGACACTATAATCAACCACCACAGTGCACACAAAGACTGCCCATCACAGTAAGCAATACAACTGACCACACTGATGACCACCATAGTGATTGCTTTGACTGACTGCCACAGTGAACACTAACAACTGAGCACATAGTGAATACAGTGGGCACGACAGATGACCCTTTCAGTGACCACTACAGTGACCACTGTGAGTGATCTTCACAGAGAAAGTTACAGCTTACAACCATAGTAACCACTACACCTGGCCTTAAAAACGAAAACCACAATCAACTCCTAGAGTGACCATGATAGTGATCGTTATTGTTGACCATAACCATGACCATTACAGCATCCACTACAATGGAGCACCCACGTGGCCTGATCATCATGGCGGACACTACAGCTGTTCACAGAGGGACCACTCTGACTGACCATCACAGTGAACACTACGACAAATCACCACAGCGACCTCTACAATGATCACTATGACTTCACCATCACTGTCAACATTACAATTGACCACCACAGGGACCAATACCAGTGACCATCATTGTGGATACAACAGACCACTAGAAGGAAACCACAACTGATGACCCTAGCGACCACCATTAGCATCACAGTGATCACTAGCACTACAACTGACCATTACAGTTATCTTTAAAACTGATCGCAGTGACCACTCTGACTGACCATCACCGTTCACACTATGATTGACCCCACAGTGAACACAACAATTGCCAACAGCAGTGACCACTATAAATGACCACCACAGTGACCTCTATGACTGACTCCCATGGTGGAAAATACAGCTGATGACTAGTGACCACTAAAACTGATCATCAGAGTAACCAAACAACTGAACACCCCTTGGGCACTATGACTGGCCATTAGAGTGAGAATTACAACTAACCACTACATTGAACAGAATAGCTGAGCATAGAAGCGCCTAATCAGAGAAATTAGCACGCGTAGAGAGTAAGGCAACTCAGTTAAAACTTGTCAGTTTAATAATCTCACAAGGCCTTGATGGGACCAGTTTTTCTGCTGAATGATATATATCTCAGTCTAAGGTTTTGTTGCTGTGAAGAGACACCATGGTCACAACATTTATCAAGGAAAACCTTTGATATGGGCTGGCTTATAGTTTAGAGATCTAGTCTATTATCATCATGGCAGAAAGTATGATGTCACATAGGCAGATGTGGTGCTAGAGAAGGAGCAGAGAGTTCTACATCTGGATTGGAAGGCAGCAGGATGATCAAAAGACACCAGGCCTGGTTTGAGCATCTAAAACCTCAAAGCCTACTCCTAGTGACATACTTCCTCCAACAAGGCCACACTTAGTCCAACAAGGCCACACCTTTTAACAGTGTGGCCTTTTGGACCTGCGGGTGGCCATTTTTATTCAAACCACCACAATACATATGTTGGACAAAACTATTACAACTGTTGGTAAAATACCTTTTGCTGTGCTACACTGTGGAACTATTTGACTACTAACTCATTATGAGTGAGGGACAGTCTTGGCTTCAGCTGTACATACAGGTACACTAATCTCCAATGGAGAGTTCCTGTCGATGGTCTCACAGAAGGCCCTGGTTAAAGTCAGAGGGGCACAATATTGAACATATATATATGTTCCGAGAAAAATGGATTGGTAGTGAAGAAGGGAGATCGACCAGTATGGGAAGGAGATGAGAGACTCTCAGGATGAGGACAGAATGTATTGTGCACATGTACATGTTTGTCAGTAGACAAATGTAATAGAATGAAAAAGAAAAAGAAAAACATATTATTTTGTTTGCAAGGAATGATGCTCCCTTGCCTCAGATTTCTAGTCTAACACTGCTATCTAGTGGTCATCTTAGTGTTTACAGTACAAATAGCTGAACATTTTCCTTAAACTCTTATTCCATTACTTACAGATTTATGCAGGTTATTTTCCAGTTAGGTGGATTTACTAGACAGATGTGTATGCTCACATGTATCTGTCTATCTGGCTTATGATTTGGTTTTGCCTACTAAGTACCTAGGAAAAACTGAGAATGAAGGATGTCATATATCAACAAGTTTAAAATTTTTCTTCTAAGGAGACAGAAGGTGGTGAGCTACCGGCTCTCTGTAGTCACTAACATTGTCCTGAAGATACGGCCTTTCTCTGTAAAGGTAGTTGTCTTAGTCAGGGTTCTCTAGAGTCACAGAATTTATGGTAGTCTCTATATAGTAAAGGAATTTATTGATGACTTACAGTCTGTAGTCCAACTCCCAACACTCAACTCCCAACAATGATCGGCAGCAGCTGTGAAGTCCAAGGATCCAGCAGTTGCTCAGTGCCACAAGTCAAGCAGGCGAAGCAGAGAGCCTTCCTTCTTCCAATGTCCTTATATGGGTCTCCAGCAAAAAGTGTGGCTCAGGTTAAAGGTGTGGTGCCACACACCTTTAACCCCAGATGACTTTGCTTGAACTTGTAGATCTTCCAGTCTTAATCTTCTAGGATTCATAGCCACTCTGCCGCCACACCTTTAATCTCAGATGATCTTGAACTCATAGAGCTTTCTATGTTAATCCTCTGGGATTCATAGCCACTATTCGTCAAGGTCTCCATGCCAAGATTCAGGTCGGAAACTTGTATCTCTCATCCTCCATATTAGGGCCACAGGTGAGCCTTCTAATTCTGGATTGTAATTCATTTCAGATATAGTCAAGTTGACAACCAGGAATAGCCACTACCATATGACTACCATACCAGGCAAGCACTGAAGTTTCAGTAGTGTTTCAGGCTTACTATTGCTAAGATGAAATACCATGACCAAAAAGCAACTTGGGGAGGAAAAGGTTCATTTAGCTTACTTACACTTTCTCATTGCTATCCATCCTCAAAGAAGTGAGGACAGGAATTCAAACAGAGCAGGCATCTGGAGGTAGCAGCTGATGCAGAGGCCATGGAGGGGCACTGCTTACTGGCTTGCCCAACCTGCTTGCTTACAGAACCCAGGACCACCAGCCTAGGGATGGCACCACCCACAGTGGGCTGGCCCTTTCCCCATTAATCACTAATAAAGAAAATGCCTTAGAGCAAGACCTTATGGAGGCATTTTTCTCAATTAAGGTTTATTCCTTTCGGATAACTCTAGCCTATGTGTCAAACTGACAGAAGGCCATTGAGCACACATTGCAAACAGAAGAAACTTAGTTAAAGTGGAGAGACTTGTGGAATGGAATCAAGGAGAAAGAACGAAGACACCAGCGTGTACAATTCACAGCAGTGGAACACTGATAGGGGCTGGGGTGAAAGAAACAGTAGGGGCTAGTGAGTTTAGTACCAAGTATAGCTTTTGTCCAAACACAGGAATCCCGAGTCCTAGCTTCAGGGAAAGTGTTTGATTCTGAGATGCCAAAAGCTTCATGTCACAGGAATATGGGCAGAGTCAAGGTGCTCACCTCCCATCTTACAAGCACTCTGGGAAGAGGGAATCATAAGGTGGTTTCTAGAGATCCTTGAGGTCAGAGTCTGCCTTGGCAACATACACTCGTCCACACACACACACATACATATATCACACTACACACAGAGACATAAACACACACAGAGGGAGGGAGAGAGACAGAGACTCATACACAGACACACGTGTGTGCACACACTGGTTTGATATCAAGAGCATTGCACTCTCGTTCTGTAGCTGACCCTGGTCATACTTAAGAACTGTGGTGGTTTGAATGAAAATGGCCCCCAGCGATTCATTGGGAGTGGCAGTGTTATTCCAGCCTTGTTGGAATAGGGGTGGCTTTGTTGGAGGAAGTGTGTCATAGGCCCAGTCAGCCTCTCTTCCTGCTGCCTGCCAATCCAGATGTAAGATTCTCATCTCCTTCTCCAGCACTATTTCTGCCTGCACAGTGACATGCTTCCTGCCATGACAAGAATGTACTAAAACCTTTGAACTGTAAGTCAACTCCAGTTAAATGTTTCCCTTTATAGGAGTTGCCTTTTAGGATGTTGTCTCTCCACAGCAATAAAACCCTAACCAAGACAGGAACTAAGTAGCAAAACCTGGAAATCTCTACTATGGAGTACAAAACTGTAGTATGGCGTACACAACTGATCCAGATTGTTACATACCTATTTGGCTTCTTCACCCAACACTTGGAAGAATGCTTGTGGCTTGTCCCTCCTGCCTCTTACGATTGCAGTTGCAAGTAATGACATCCCTGCTCTGTCCAATAAATATCCATTTGATTGCTAGGTAAATGGCATTAAGGTAAAAATCGCATACTTGCTTTGGCCACACCAGCTGGCCCCTAATGAAGAGGTCACAGTCAGATGAAGGTGAGTGGAGACATTACTGTTGCTCACATAGCTAATACTCATGATCAGAGACCTGTTCCTTTTTTTAAAAAAAAAATTTCTTTTAGCCTTTATTTTTAATCTATTGGTATGGATGTTTTGTCTGCATGTCTGGGTACCACACAAACGCAGTGCCCAAGGAAGCCAAAAGAGGGTGTTGGATGCTGGGAACTGGAGTTAGAGATGGCTTTGAGCTGCCATGTGGGTGCTGGGAATTGAACCCAGATCCTCTGGAAGACCAGCCAGGGTTCTTAACCACTGAACTATCTCTCCAGCCTATGGAGAGAATTGTTATTTAAGAAATGTCTTTTGAAAGTTATATTTTCATTATTATTGTTGTTCTTTTCTTTCCTTTCTATTTATCTTTCTATTACTAAAGTAATTAGTTTAAAATTTTGTTTATGACATTTCTTTTTTATATTACTTATTTTTTTCTTTCTGATTATAATCTTTTTTCTTTCTTTCTATATGTAATTTATTTGTCCTGTTCTAGTTTTAGTTAGTTGGTTTTGTTTTCAAATGTGTTCTTGGGCTGGAGAGATGGCTTAGTGGGTAAGAGCACTGGCTGATCTTAGAGAGGACTCAGGTTCAATCCTATGCATCCACATGATGCTCACAGCCTCCTGGAAATCCAGTTATGGTGGCTCTTACATCTTCTTCTGGCCTGAGTTTAAACGGGGCACAGGCATACAAACAGACAAAACACCCGTCTACATAAAAATAAAGAAATAAGATTTAAAAACCAATATGTTCTTGCTATAGGATACAGAAGACCCAGAGAGGCTGTTGTTTACTGACCTCATCCTCCAGTTTCCAAGCTGGGCTGTAGGTATAAATCTGTTTTGAGTCTTTAATTATAATCCTTCATTCTTTCATCTTCTTCCTCCTTTGCTATATGTTTTGCTTGTTTTCTTTTAAAACTTAAATCGTGTTTTTCCTGTAATTTCTTTCTGTCTCAGTTGTATTTTTTAAATAACTCCCATGGAGAGAATACCTTGCGCATTGCATGGATGAACTGTCAATTAAATGGATTACCCATCAATTACAAAGCCTATGGCATTCAGCTTAGGCAGGAATTGGGAGGTGGGACATCAGGAAGGCAGAAAGAATTCTGTGATGGAACCAGGCAGGGAAGATTGACCTGGGAGTTTGTGCTGAGACAGACACATGGTTCCTGAGCATAGGTAACCAGTCACATGGCCGAAGGTAAATTAGAATAATTAGGTTAATCTAGTTATGATCTTGTCGGAGTCAAACCTAGCTATATAGCCAAGGCATTTGTAAATGTGTTTTGAGTCTGAGTTTTATTTCTGGGATCATGGAGCTGGAAGGAAGAATTGGATGTAACTTTTACCAGTCCCCTTTTCTTGTTGTTGCCTTTATTTATTGCTGTTACTCCGTTTTTACCTGTACTTAGATCTTCCCCATCTCCTCCAGTCCCTTTTTCAATTTTCACTCCCTGTTATGTTCCCTCCCCCCCTTTCTTTCATTCTTCTATTATTTTCAAATACAAGTTTTGTTTTGTCTACCTTTATCCTTATTAATATCTTACCAATATATGTAGTACTATCTTTGCTTCATTTTTTAAACATTATTGGACTTGTGTTAGTGTTTTAGTCAGGTAGTGTAGGGGAACAAAATCAAAAGTGTGAGATTTCACACACACACACACACACACACACACACACACACACACACACACACACACACA
>JADRCD010217618.1:0-22053 GCA_019843815.1 Montemys delectorum | reverse complement strand
TAAAGTAACTTGGATGGCATCTTTTGAGCATGCTTGTTCACAGGATTCAGGCTTTATTGGAATTTGTTTTCCATAGTAGAGAATAAATGATGACAGCTGGCAATACCTGTGGCTATACTTTTCACATCTTCCCAAGGAAAATAGTTTCTTTTTTTAATTGCTATTGTATCAAAATCATTTCTTTTATTAATACAAGGAGGATTACTAGAACAATTAGAAGCCATCCTTGCAACTTTTATCTTGAAGTTCCCTATAGTTTTCTTCTGTCAGGCTGCTACATTGTTACTGTCTCTATTTTCCAGAGGCATGCTCTAGTCAGTAGATAACACAAGTAGCACAACTATACATAGCCAGCAAATGAAGTTGATTAAAAAAATACAAGCTATATATAACAACTTCATTATTCAGGAGTGCTATTGTAGTTATTTTGCACTAACCTAAGTAGCTTTCTAATTATTTAAAAGCATTTATTCTTTAGGCACAAAACTTTAGGTCTTTGGGGAAATCAAAACAAGAAAAAACTAACAGAATTTGAGTGTTTGAGTATGTGTGTGTGTGTATGTGTGTTATGTGTGTTTGTGTGTGTTGTAGCTGGATTGTATGTATACATTAAACTCAGTTGAACAATACTTCATGCTTAAGAGAGATGAATATTTTCATGAACTTTAAAAATATAATATAAAAAAGCATATTCTATGAAACTTTGGCAGTTAAAAGTAGCTTGCAAATTTACCTTGTAAATATAGCACATGATATAAGAGTGACATTATTTCTTAGACTTTCTCTCTTTTCTTTTTCTTTTTCGTATCTTTTTGATTGGATATTTTCTTTATTTACATTTCAAATGTTATCCCCTTTCCCAATCTCCCCAGAAGCCCCCTATCTCACTCCCACCTCTGCTTCTATAAGCGTGTTCCCCCAACAACCCACCCATTCCTTCTTCCCTGCCCTGGCATTCCCCTACACTGGGACAGCAAGTCTTCACAGGACCAAGGGCCTCTCCTCCTATTGATGGCCAACAAGACCATCATCTGCTACATGTGCAGCTGGAGCCATGGTTTCTCTTTGGACACAGACAGCCTGTATCTCATATTCCCTTTCCTTTACCATGTTCTAATTCTTATAAAGTAACATTCTGAAACCTACAGATGTTTTGATTACCACATAGGTCTCCTGTGCAAAATGATGAGATTTTTTTTCACAAAGAAGGAATATAGCATAATTTTATAAATTCAAACTACATTTAAAAAAAATTGTCAGTGTGCTACCCTACCACCATTTATTATTTATTAATTTTTTTCAGAGATGTCTTGGCTATTGTTTCTTTCTTTATAATTGAGTAAATGACCTTTAATTTTAAAAAATGCTTGCCATTTCTTCCCATAAGGCTCACATTAAAAAATAAAATAAAACACATTATAATTTTCATGATGCTATGACACCATTTTCAAACTTGAAGACTTGTTTATGTGCTGAACCAATCTTTTCCCACTTTTTTTCCCTCCTTCCTGCAAGGGCAATCATGCCAAACCTCATTCATATGGAAATGTACTGAAAACAAATTAAAATGGTATTAATGTAATTCAGTATGCAGGAAATTCTTACCCAGGCATCTATTTATGATTCATTACTTCAAAAAAATTTTGTCATGTCCTTTCTTGAGCAAAGGGTAATGCTTTAATTAGCTATGCATGTCTTCACATGTCACATATTTGCATTTGGGCACATTAAACCATACCCTCCTGCCTAGACAGCCATCAGAGACATGATTCAACAACTGCTTCCAATTCAGTCTAGGAAATGGGAAAGGAGATTACTCGTTTCTGGACTCCACAGACTTTATTCTGTCTAATTTATCTCTCAATGGCATTGTGAAAATGGAGGAAAGTTTCGGCCTGTCCCAATCTGGTATACAAGAGTCACTTGTAAACACACAGAAACAGTGGAAATGAATCATCACTTAGAGGTTTAGGTGCCGTAAGGGAAAATGGTTGTGATGGAAGCGAACACTTGGGAATTTCCTCTTGACCTAACTATCAGGTCTTGATTTTCCTGAGGAGTTTCTTTTTTTTATTTTTATTTTTATTTATTTATTTTTTTGTGAAATAAATCCAAGAGGGAGAATGTTTCCATTTTCAGTGTATAAAAATTCTATTGGAGATGGAATTATTTTTTAATTTTAATTTATTTTTATTAGTATTCAATTTAATATGAAACAAAATATTCTGGTTTAAAATTAATGATATTTTCATGGTATATGTTTTAATAGAATTGGAACTAATTGTTACTAGGAATTTCATAAAACATAATTATAATTTGGATTATATATTTACTTAACAGACAAGGACATGGTATTTCATATTTACTGGATAGCAATTTCAATTAGATATTAAGGAGCAAATAATATGTCACTGCTTCCATACATATTTCTAGACAATACTGAGCTGGAGTTACAACCTGAATAAAAGGTTTGATGACCCATACATAATATAAGTATATGTATAATTAGCGTGTGTATGTACACGCAAAAGTATATACATATGTACAAACCAAGAATCTATTCTACATAGCTTTATGTTGTCAATTACCTTGGGATGCTTCAAAGTTGGTTTACAGTGCTTAATTTTTTACTGAAAGCAAGTGCTAACTCATTAGAATATGTTGTCTTTGTACTATGAGTTGTGTGTATGTGTGCGTGTGTGAGTGTGTGTATGTGCGTGTGTTTGTGCGTACATGCGTGTGCCTATGAAATCCTGAAAGCAATATTGGAGGTAGTTTTTCTTATTAGTTTCCTTTTACAGATTTGGAAATGTGGGCTTCAGAGACTTTAAATAACTTTGCCAAATTAAAATGTCTTCCAAGTAACAGTTACTGACTGACATACAAGCAAGACATTTCTAGGCGTCTCATTTATACAGTATCCTCTTCTGAAGTGTGAGTGGAAGCTATGACTGTCCTTTACCTCTTGGAATATGGCAGCAATGAACAGTATCATTTATTATGATACATTTATTTTGAACAAATTATCTTGAATAGGCAGACCCTAGTGGAACTGGGACCCTGAAAGGAAGGACCAAGGGCTTCACCCAAGCAAATGGTTTATCTTCTGACCTTTAGAAACTACTGAACTCCACATGCACACAGGGTTAATTGCTATCCAATATTTCAGTTTGTTTGAAGAGGACCCACTAATCTTTACATGACAACATAGTCCAGTCAACTTTTGATTGTGACATTGGAAGAATCGAAAAAAAAAAAAGGGGATTTAGTCATGGATATCTGGTCTCCTGAATCACAGGTCTTAGGACAAATGGACAAGTGATGCTTCCACCTACTAAGCTTGTTAATTTTTTTTTTTTATATATAGCAATAGAATACTGGTAAAGTGATAAAGATTAGCACTAATCCTAGAATGTCTGTTTTTCATAATTGGATTCCTAACCACTGTTCTACAGAATTTCTCAGAGACATTCTGTAGAGTGTTGGAACTTACATAAAAACAGATGACTCCCCCACTTCATAGTGATTTAAGTTATAATAGTTTCGTTTTGAGGTTTGACTGAAATACATTCTCATGAATTTGATCATGAGGACCTGACTTCCAACCAAATATATAGCCTAAGATAACCTTCAATCTTGATGCTCTTGTCTCCAATGCACAATGCTGTAATTATCAAACATAAACACATATAGCTACAATATATTTTAGATTCTTCATGTGATGGTATTTAAAACTGATACACATCCAGAATGATCTGAAGAATAAACCCTAAACTTTAAACGTGTTTATTTCTTGTCCTCTTTGGCAGTGGTAATGCATTATATTTCCATATTAGACATGTGATCACAGGAACAAACAGTTACTATGATACCAAATACAGGGTTGGTAATCACCTATGCTTGTAAGATAGATATGCATGCAGTTTTGACTAATGAAGTTTTCAGACTCCACTGTGCTTACTGGAATATTCCTCATCATAAATTAAAGGGCAGTTATAAAGAAATCTTGAGATTTTTCAGTAAGTTTGTCTTTGATATTTTGGAGTACTACTACTGATTTTGTGATAAGTTTGTATTGTGTTACTTTATTAAATGCCTTTATCAATTCTAAAAGATGTCTTATGGGGTTTTATGAAATTTTTATATAACATCCTAACATCTTTAGATCAGAATACTTTCACTTCTTTTCCTATTCATGTTCCTTTTTATTTCCTTGTCTTGTCTTATTGTTTTGGCTGTGGTTTCAAGAACTCGGGTTGAACAGGAGTGAAGAGAATGGATCTAGATCATAGACTATTTTATAGTTTTTCTTTTCTTAGCAAGATATTAGCTGTCAGTTTGCTCTATCTCACCTCTATTCTGTTGGTCTATCCTCTCACCTTGATTAGTGTTCACTGTGAATATTATCAGAGTTTGATGCTGGATTTTCTTAAATGCCTTTTCTCTGTATTTTGAGATGGTCATACAATTTCAGTATTTGAGTCTATTGATATGATTAATTACATTTATTGACTTATGCATTTTGAAACATTCCTAAATTTCTGGAATGAACCCAAATTGATTGTGGTAAATGATCTCTTTAATGTGAACTTGTTTGTAAAATTTGCAAGTATTTTTATATCTGTACTCATAAGGAAGATTAGTTTATAATTTTCTTTATGTGTCATATCTCTTTGATTTGGGTATTGGGAGAATAATTTCTTCAGAAAAAGTGGTTGGAAGAACAGCAGTCTCGGCTAACCTGGATCCCATGGAGCTCCTAGAGATTGAACCACCAACCAGGCAGCATATACAGGATGGCTCTAGGTCTATATAGAAGGGCCTATATAGAAGAAGACTGCCTGGTTTGGCCTCAGTGGGAGAAGATGCACCTAACCCTAGAGATACTTGAAGCCTCAGGGAAGGGTGAGGCCAGGTGGGTTGGACCACCATCAAAGAGGGAAGGGCAGGAGGAATGGGATAAGGAGTTGTGGGAGGGGGGGACCACAAGGGAGGCAAGGCAGAAATGTAAATAAATAAAATACTTTCTAAAAAGTGAATGGAAACATTAGAAGCATCACTTCTTTTTTATATTTTAGGTAGCAATTTGAATGATATATTTAGGTAGCAATTTGTGTCAGCTCCTTTGACTTCCAATAGAATTCTTTTCTGGCAAAAGACTTAACAGTTATACACTACTGATGGGGGTGATATGTATATCCACACTATAAAGTAGTCTGAAAGTTCACCATAAAACTAGAAATGATACCACCAAACTAAACAGCTATACCACTCCCTGCATTATTCTATATTCTGTAATATAGCTATTAGCATAACCATGTTCATTGCTGAACTGATCATAGTATCTACAGATGAATAATCTTAGGGGCTTATCAATTGATGACTAGGTAATTGAAATATAGTAACTCTATACAAAGGAACATTATTCAGGTATAAAGAAAAATGAAATTATGCAGTGTTCAGATAAATGGATGGAGTCGTATAAAATTGTACTGAGAGAAGTAACCCAGAATCAAGAATGCAATGTTTTCACTCTCATGTATAAATGCTGGGCTCCATGTATTAGGTTTGTGAAGCACCTCTGGAAGCCAGGAAATTTAAAATTGTCCATTGAGTTTAGGGTGTCTAAAGGGAGAAAATTAATATAACAGATAAATTGAAAATACAGGGGGTTACTGCATGTAAAACTGTTTAGGCAGGGATGGGAAGGTGGGGTGAGAGAGACAAGGGAATAGAGAAAAAAGTTAAAAAATGTAGAAAATAATCTACAAGTAAGCCTAGTATAATGGAAGTCAACTAGAATATATGAATTAAAATAAAATTTGAAGGAAATGTGATTCATGACTATAAAAAATTAAAGATATAATGTGCCACCGACCAGGTTCGTTGTGGGGACCCCAATTTCCACGGGATGAGAGTTCTGGTCAGGTGGGCAATTAAGTAGGTGGATGACAATCAGACTCGAAGAAAGAGTGTGTGAATCTGAATGTATTTGTACAAGGTGAAATTCAGGTATAAGTAGCATACAGCAAGCAGGGCATGACAAGAGTCAAGTAGGAGGGCGGGGGGGGGGGGAGAGTTTACAGCAAGGTCAATAGGATCAGAGAGCAAGTGACCATCACCTCAAGGTCGGTAGAATCAGGTAGCCAAGTGTGAAGCAGACAGAAGAGTAGTTGAGCCCTCCCTGCTGGGGCTAATTAGGTATTCCTATGCTAATTCCCTGGTTCTGCTGGAGGCAAGGACTAGGAGAGTCCAATCTGTCATTTCCTGCTAATTCTCTGGGTCTCACTGGAGGGAAGCACCTGGAAGTTTTCGACCTAACAGTTCTAGCTAATGCCCTTGAGTGAGGGAGGCCCTTGGATTACTCTCTAGTATGTAAAACAGTTCTTTCTTCTGTGGGGCTGTCCTGAGAATTCTAACTAGGTTAACAGTAAGCAAAGGTGCCTGACCTTTGTTACTAACTCTGAGGACATTCTATCTGATAAGGCAGATTCCTTGAGAGAAGTTCCAAGCTAAGGACATCTTGGAATTAAATTAGGATGTATTGGAAACATCCTGCTGGCCAGGAAACAATGCCCAATCTTAGACATTAACAAATCATTTCTTGGGATACCTTTATGCCTAAATATGAGGGGGTGTTGATGATTGGAAAGACTAATTTGGAACACGCCTGAGTTAGGAGATGCCAGCGATTGTCTGAATACCCAGGAGGCACAAGCTCCCTTTTGGGGCCATAACTCCTCTTGTCCTTGATCAGGCTTTTACCCCTAATACTGTAGACGTGACTGGTGTAGATGAGTGTGCCTCACAATAATGAAGTTCAGAGGAGTTGGTACATATAGAGTATTCAAATTGCTATTCAGGACTCTCCAACACATTGCCTGAGACCAGGTAATGCAGCAGAACAGAAAAAGTTACCACAGTCCAATGATCAAAATGTTTCCAGTGCTCCTTCCTTCCTTCTTTTCTTCTTTCCTTCCTTTCTTCCCCTACCTTCCTTCCTTCCTTCCTTCCTTCCTTCCTTCCTTCCTTCCTTCCTTCCTTTCTTTCCTTGCAAGATAGAATTTTCCCAAGGGACGTAAGGGAGGATTCTCTCAAAATAAAAAGGAGGATAGTGAAAAATAAATAAATAAACCTCTCCCTGAGTGTGTTCTATATTGGTTTCTTTTTTATAGAAAGGACAGAAAGTTTATATTTTAACAGAAGTTTTAAGAGTTAAATACAAACATGAGTAGGAGTATGAGATAAGCAACAGTAATTGGTATTGGGAAGTCTACTTTTTTTTTAACTTATTCATTTTATATCTTGCTTACTACTCTGCTCCCAGTCACCCTCTACTACAATAATTTCCCCCTTCCCTTTCCCCTTTTCTTCTGAGCAGGTGGCACCCCCCCACTTGGTATCTGCTCCTCCCTCGCACCACCTCTGCAGCATATCAAGTTTCTGTGGGGGGAACAACCTCTCATATTGAGACCAGACAAAGCATCCCCAGCTTGAAGATCGTATCCCACATACACATGCGACTGGTTTTGGGATAGCCACAGCTCCAGTTGTTCTGGACCCACATGTAAACCAAGCTATATATCTGATACATATGTGTAGAGAGGACTAGGTACAGCCTGTGTTTGTTCTCAGATTGATGATTCAGTCTGTGAGAACTTCAGGACCATCCTTCCTTCTACTCTTTTTAACAGAACATTGTGTCAAAGATTTTATGGATAGTTTGGTGTCCCTATCACACTACTGGTGTTCCTACCTGACTACAGGAGGTGGCCTCTTCTAGTTTCACATTCTCAATGCTGTGAGTTACAGCTAAGGTTACCCTCATTGATTCTTAGGTACCTCTCTTACCCCAGGACTCTAATAATACTGGAGATGCCACCCCCACAACTCCACCCCTATCTGTTGCAGATTTCCATTCATTCTCATGACCATCTGACCATCTCTCTTGTCTCTCCCTACTTCTGACCATGAAACCTCCATTCTCCTCCCTCTCCACTCTTCCTTCCAGTTACCTCCCTCTGTCTGCCTCTTATGACTATTTTATTCCCCCATCTAAGTAATATTCAAGCATCCTTGCTTGTACCTTCCTCTTTGTCTTCTTTGTGTCTATGAAGTGTAGCATGGGTATCCTGTATTTTATGACTAATATCCACTTGTAAGTGAATACATACTGTGCATATTCTTTTCGGATTAGGTTAGCTCTCAGGATGATACTCTCAAGTTCCATCCATTTACCTGCAAAAACCATGATGTCTTTGTTTTTAATATCTGAATAATATTCCATTGTGTAGATTACCACATTTTCTTTATCTATTCTTCTATTGAGGGCCATCTAGGTTGTTTACAGTTTCTAGATATTACAAATAAAACTGCTGACAGAGGTCTAATATCCAATATTTATAAAGAACTCAAGAAGTTAGACATCAACAATCTCAATAACCCTATTTAAAAATGGGGTACAGTGCTAAACAGAGAATTCTCAACAGAAGAATCTCAAATGGTAGAGAAGCACATAAAGGAAGATTCAAGCTCCTTAGTTATAAGGGAAATTAAAATCAAAACAACTCTAAGGTTATTTCTTACACTCACCAGAGTGACAAAGATCAAAAATTCAAGAGATAATACATGTTGGTAAAAATGTGGAGCAAGCAAAACACTCCTCCATTGCTGCTGGGACTACAAATTTGTACAGCCACTTTGGAAATCAATTTCTCAGAAAACTCGGGACAGTTTTAACTAAAGACCCAGATATACCACACCTGGACATGTTCTCAGAAGATGCTTAACCATCCCACAAAGACACTTGCTCAACTGTTTACATGGGTTTCTAATTTCACCTGTATAGTGGTTTCACTTAATTCAAACATTAACTAAAAGACAAAATGCTAGATAATATTACACAGATATGTGTCTCAACATAAATATTGGACAGAACAAAGACATTCAAATTATCATGACATTATTTTTATGGACCACTAGCTTTGTCTGATTCTTTATTTTGTTTATGTTCTTTTCCCATGTACTTCTTCTGAGATGTATTTGTAAATTGTTTATTGATGCCAGATACAAGTGGGAAATAATATTTACATTTGGTACTGGCTCATTCTTACCTTACTTCAATGATCTTGGAGATCTCTCCTGTTTTATTTGTGACACTGGGGGATGTTCATTGAGCTCAAGTTAAATCTATTAACTATGGCATGTAAGAATATTGATGAATGATATTTCCCTAAGTAATAAATATTTAAAATATAATGTAATATTAATCTTCATAAATTTCTTAAATATTGATTCTTTCCTATTATCAATGTAAGATAAGCTAGGGTTGGCTATCTTAATTTTTGACCATAAGAGAAAAACTCAGAGGGTCTTCATTTATTGGGCTATAAATAATTCTATCTTCTACTAGATCCCTAAATCCATATTCATGTGCTACAAATCTTGAATATCTAAGATGGAATTAAAAAGTCAGATGATATATAATGTGTGTGTGTGTGTGTGTGTGTGTGTGTGTGTTGTATTTTAATTATACTAGTGAATGTATGTCAATTTTTTAATTGCAAACTATAGGAAAAAGATCTGCCTTTATACATGGCTCTCATTGAAGAGGCCGAGCTTTAAAAAGCAACATCATTTTACATTTGTCTTTTCCATTTTCTCTCCCTTATAAATGCATCAGTGCCTCTCCCAAGAATTTCGAAACATTAATCCTCTTGTCAGCTTCCTCTCCAAACACACATTCCAGAGAGCTGCTAATTTAATTTTCACTCTGTTTAGTTTCATTTCTTCCTTCGTGGGATTCCTGTTTGAACGAGCTTTTAACAGTCTCCTCTAGCATATGGCACATATGCTTGTGGAATAGGGAACCAGCTTGAGTACAACAGGAATAAAAATAAACTGCACAGACCCAAACTCGAAACTGTTTGGGAGGTCCTCAATGGTGGTACCATTTTTGTTTTCTGTCTTTCATTCTCTTGCTTGCACATGTCACCAATTCTTGTTTGGAACCAGAGATAAAATCCTCTCAAATATACAATGACTCTAAAAGAGATAACATTGTTCCCCAAGTTAAAGAACAAAGCAAACACTATGAGCTTTGAAAATGCCTTTACCTCTAGAGATCTGCAGGACTCTCCCCTCCCAATCAAAAACCCATAGCAAAGGACTAGACTCATCGGTTATGCTTCCCTAATGGAGGAAATATGCAACTTCTTTTTGACATTGTGTTTTAAAAGAGACAAACAGGAAACAGCAGGCCACATTCTAAAGAGTAAAAGCCCCCAAAGCCAAATATTTACGTCTCAGCTACTCAAGAAGCAATGGAAAGAAAATGGAATTTTCTACTGAAATCCCGTTGGCATTATATTCCTACTGAATGTTTTCAAAACACACTGAGCAGTCTTCATCCCTAGAGATTGGCTTTCTCTCTTGATTTATGTGTTTACACATGTTCAACTAGTTATTGTATGGTCTATTATAAAACAAAATTCAGACCATGCACAGGGGTTGGAGTCCAGGTGATTCACGGAGTGATTCAAGATGTGGGTGTGGAATGCTTTAGTGTCTAGATTTTATTTCAGCCTGTGTAGTAACAAAAGAAAGGGAAAGAGAACCTAGACAGAATGATTTTTTCTTTCTTAAAACTTGCTAACCCATTTTTGAGATTCTAACATGTCTGTACTTCATAGTTTGGATGACAGTCAATCAGAAAATAAAAAATAGACAACAAACAAACAAACAAAAAAACAAATAAGCAAATTTTGTAGGAGCAAAGCAAGGGGTAGGCAGAAAAACTCATAATTTTTACCTACATATCTTTCTAACTTTGATGGGGGTGGAGAGACAATCTAAACAACATGTATAGCAATAGAGCTACCTTGTTTAATGTTGTTTCCAAGCCACTATTACTGTGGTAGAAGCCCTGAGGATAAGATGGAAAGTTATGTTAACATCTAGAGGATGAAGGGAGTTATGATGGCCATATGTACTGAGAATCTGTGTATGCTGGAAAATAACACCTGTCTTCTGCTATGGATGAGAGGCAGAAACTCTTCTGTGGATTTTGGTTTAACTAGGTTAGGGGTTGCACACTCCAATTCCTTGCAGAGGGAAGAGTTAATGGAACTAAGTATAGCAAACTGGCTCTATGCTGCACAACTAGAGTCACTTAAAAAGATGGTGATCATCCTAAGTAAATCAAAATATGCTTTAAGTCTACATAGAAAACAGCCCCTTCTATCCATAAAATAGATTGTTAGTAAGATGCATAGCAGGTGGGGTGAATCTTACAGAAGATGAGGGAAGGGAAAATATTATCAGAATATATTACATACATCTTCCATCTACTATTAAGATTTTTGCTGTAAAATTTGCAACACTACAAACATGGGACTCAAGGGCAACTGAGATGACAGAACTGCAAGAGATATGGTGCATGGGAAGCCAGAATGCCTGAACTCCTGATTTGTTGGGGCAACTACAATTGTTGGTTCAGTTCTTTTAAAAGCACTATATGAAAACAAAACAAACAAAGAAAAACCCAAAACCCAGAGAACAATAAAAATACCAAGGCACACAGCCAATCATAAATGCTCTCATTAGCTACTCGCGTATAACCTCATGTTGGAAAGAAAGGTGGTGGTGACATGTGAGAATTAAAAACTTTTAGGATACTATCAAAACTATTCTTCAGGGTTCAACAAGCTGGTTCTAAATAGAAGCTGAAATTTGATTCATCTGGTAAATGCTAAATTCTTTCTATTTGCATAGCATGTTCTCTCAACCAATTCTGATTGGAACTGATTTTATATTTGAGATTAGAGGTATTCAGGCAAGCTGATGTCTCTATGCGCAGACAACAGACTCATTCATAAACTGACAAACACCCATCTCAGCCACTCAGTGATATCTATGGGCAGAGTGGGTTTGAGGTCATAAATCACCTATATTGAAAATACAGTATGTTTAATAATAAATTTTTAACCTTTATTTGTCTGGTTACACATACAAAACCTTTATTTATTTATTTATTTATTTATTTATTTATTTATTTATTTTTGCATGTTACCAATACTTTACCTAATGGGAATGATAAAGAGTGATTCCAGTAAAGCACTTTGAAGAGCATTTGATATTTTTGGGAAAAAAGGGTGGAAATGAATTACTTAAATTCTGTGTTATGCTTATCAGTATAATATTGATGGATAATGTCTTGCACACTTCATATATAAGTACGCTGTAACTTTATGTGTGTTGTGAGCTCTAAATTATGATTTCTTTGGTATCAGAGAAACAAAGTCTACTGACTGATCAAAAGACACCTAATAATTACAGGTGATTTTCCAATGACAGGGATAAGAGAGAGGAAAAATAACCTTTGATGCTGCAGTACTTGAAGCTGTGTGATGATTACTTGATAATTTATGAACAGCTGACTTCCTTTAAATATAGATGTGCCAAAGAGAATATATTGTGATTCTGGATGTGAGGTAAAGGACACACAATGCTTCATTATTGTAATATATATTTTATATCATTTTGTTATGCAAAAGAGCACTGTGAGGCCAACTGAGGAAGTGTGAAGTCTGTGTGTGCTTGTGTAGGATGTATGTATAGCTGTTATGTGTGAGTGTTTATATACAGTTTATGTTATGTTCTGCAGCTTTGTATGCCTGTGTGTGTTTGTGAGTTTGTAGAATGTGCTGTGTGTATGATGGGGGTATATTTATGTTTTTTGTACGTGAATGTGTTTAGTATATGTTTTCTTGTATATCTGTTTGTGTATATTGTATTTAATATGTATGTAACTGTATGGTATGTGGTATGTGTATGTGTAGTATGTTTTATATGTGACATGCTGTATTTGTGTTTCTGGTGTGTAAGTATGGTATATGTGTGTTTGTATAGCATATAATTTTTATATGGTATGTGTACCATATGTACATACATATATACATACATACATTCATAAACATGAATAATGAAAATTATGATCAGCATCTCAGAAATATTGTCATTTAGTAAAATTTGAGGGATAGCCTACTGTTCCTTAGCTGGTTAGTAGTAGAACTGAGCCTTCTGTTTCCTATTTACAGTGATTTATCACTATAGAAATTATCCTTGCCTATCCAGTAGTCTTAGATGAATGCTCCATTGGATTATCATCTACCTGTCATTCATTGACACGAAATGTTATCTATTTGTTAATCTAAAGTAATCTTTATGAACTGACTCACTTATCAAAGTAATTGGTTCAAGATGAATGCATAAGACTAAGAGAAGGAAACAAAAAATAAGAGAACCTAGCCCCAGTAATAGCACTACTCATCGTGAAGAATCCTTGGTCCTGAGAAGGCTCGATACCACAGTGTAGCAGAATGCCAGGACAGGAAATCAGGAAGAGGTAGGTTGGTGAGCAGAGGGAGAGGGGATCAGATAGGAGGTTTTCGGAGGGGAAATGAGGAAAGGGGATAACACTTGAAATGTAAATAAAGGAAGTATCAAACAATAAATAAAAATAAAAAAGAAGAACCCAAGTCCTGTTGGCTAAGAAAGGAAATTGTTGTAGCAACAAAGCAGGCCAAATACTGGATCAAGGTTTATCTGATTATTTTTTATGTCTTTTGAACTCAGCAACTTGAAAGTGTAATTTGTAACATGTCAGTTTTATGTTTTGTTTGTATAGTTTATAATGAAAAGGAGTGGGAATTGTGGGGTGGAAAGGTATATTTTGAAAGTGAATTTCATAATTTAATTTTCTGTTATTATGAGTCTTTAGATTCAATAAGAGATACTGACAAGCATCTTGTGAAATTTAAGCATTTGGTTCTCTCTCCCCTGCATATTCAAAAGTTATGCAGAATGGGTGGAAATCCATGTAAGTTAGAAGAGACTGGTTAAGGATTAGAGTTTCTTCAGGTACAGTTAAATATTTTGTAAATTATTCTGAAATAATAATTCCAATGGATGATAAAATAGTTCCAGTGGATTTTTGTTTCCAGGCACTTGTTTAAGAGTCCGCCACTGTATTCTACAAATTCATGAGTTGTATTGTATGAAAAGCTTAATAAATCCAATAATTCTAAAAATTAAATTAAATTCTAAAATCAAAAATACTTTACAAGTGGGTATTGTATAATTATTTATATGATAGAAGAAGTAAATATATTGTAATGTCAAAAACTAGGAAATTTATTAATTACTGCAAAATAATGTGACATCACCTATCCTGTACCCAGGTTCTATAGGGAAAATCATTGAGGATCAGGAAGATGCTGAATGCAGCAAAGGTCACATGACACCTGAGACAGTTTAATCTTAAGAAATTCATCTTATATAGTATGTTCATCAGTTCTACTGATGCTCTAGAGGAAGACTTTATATCTTCAATGTTTTTGCTTGCTAGACAGTGGTAAAAATACAATAAGAAAAATAAGAGGAGGGATTTTTAATAATTATTTCAAGTTGTCAATTTGAATAAATTGTGGCATACATAAACCATAAAAAATTATTCCATTTTCAATCTATGGAGAAGTTACTTCTGGAAGTTAACATGTGGATTTGTGATTTATGTGGGATAGTGCTGGCCCTATGACCTCATCGAAGGCAGGCAACATCTAAGTTGTTCTAGTGCACATAGATGAAAACCTCGGATCTCTCCATCTCTGCTTTTCCCTTTGTCTCTGTCTCTGTCTGTCTGTCTGTCTGTCTGTCTCTCAGTCTCTATCTTTCTCTCATCCTTCTTTTTTTTTTCCTGGAGTTAGTCTACATCCTTATCATAGTCTTGAGCACAAGAATTCCAGTGCCCCATCATTTGTCTGTAGGATTCTTACAATTTCTAAGTTTCTCCGGTCTTTAGCCTTAGAATCAGAACCAAATCACAGGCTCTCAATGCTGATGTTTACAATTCAAATGCATTTCAAACATATCTTCTTAGCTTTCTAGCTTGTCATTTTCTTGCTAAAATTAATCACAATAGTCATATCTGTCATATCACTTAAGTATTTACCTCTATATGTCATTACTCTACCTATACATCTACCTATCAATCTATCATTGGTCTATTCACCCATTTTCTATCCATGTATCCATTTATGCATACATCCTATTATTTCTGTCTTCTCAATCTTAACAAATATAGGAATGTCTTCTTACTAGGATTTTGAATAGCTAAATACATTGGGTTAAAACTAAAAAGATGTAAAAAATTTGTAGGCATTAGCAAATAGTAATGTATCGACATTATTTTATTAATTATAGGAAGTACCTCATAGTAATAGGATGTGAGCAATCTGAGAAACACTGCAGAGTACACAGGAGATGTTAGTAAGAGATTCTGAAAGTTTTCCATACATCTAAGCTGTTATAAAAAAATTAGAGTCAATGGAACTATTATAAACTCTATTAGGTCCAAGCAGTATTAATTCTGGGCACACAATTCACTCATTTGTCTGACTATATTAGTTCAGACATGTTGCAGAAAGCACTGAAAGAGTTACTATTCAAAGTAATTTCAAACTGAAAATTGCCCCTGTATTTTCTTAACATGCAGTAAATGTAAATGATATAGTATATCTGAAATAATAAAAAGTTATATGATTTTTAAAATAAACATAAAGGCAATTAACACCAATATACACATGGACAATTGTGGTTACTTTTGTGGGGAATTTACTAGGATAGAATGTAGGCCTTTTAGGCCTACACGTACTTCTAATGTTCCCATATTTGAGCAGAGAACAGATTCCTAGAATATTCAAAATGAAAATTTGTCAGAGTGTAACCTTATTATCTGTTCATGTTTAATAGAATATACTAACAAAATGTTCCATAAAATATTTTGTATCATATCAATATAATCATAAATTATGGCTGCATTCAGTACAGGATAAGAATTGAAATATTCTCTGATTCATTTACAGGACAAATATCAAGACAAGGGGGAAGGGAAGAAGGGACCTGGGACAAAAGGGGATGGGGGGAGGGGAACATGATCTGGTATTGGGTGGGGGGGGGGAAGAGGATTGAATCCCTGAGGGCCAGCAGATAGAAGAGAAAAAGGCAACTTCAGGTGGTAGGACGTTGGGGGGACCCTCCACAATGCACCAGAGACCTGGGAGGTGAGAGACTCTCAGGACTCAAAGAGAGGGACCTTAGATGAAAGGCTTTACAGTGAGGACAGGGAACTTGTAGAGCCCACCTCCCATGGAAAGACAGGTCACCAAGTGAGGGATGGGGTTGATATCCCACAGTCAAAACCACTGACCCAGAATTGTTCCTGTCTGAAGGAACTGCCAGAATGGAAATGGAGAGGAGCCTGAGGAAAAGAAGGTCCAATGACAGGCTCAAAGTGGGATCTAGCTCAAGGGGAGGCCCCAAGGCCTGACACATTTCTGAGGCTATGGAACACTCACAAAAAGGGACCTAGAATGACTGCTCTCCGAAAGACCCAACAAGCTGCTGAAAGAGTCAGATGCAGATACTTGCACCCAACCAACGGACAGAAGCTGCTGATCCCTGTGGTTGAATTAGGGAAAAGCTGGGAGTAGCTGAGGAGGAGGGCGACCCTGTAGGAGGACCGGCAGTCTCACCTAACATGGATCCCTGAGATCTCTCAAGCACTTATATCATGGTGATATAAATCCCCAACACATATACAACTGAGGACTGCCAACTGTGGGTTCAGTCAGAGAATCTACAACTAACCCTCAAAAGACTGGAGGTCCCAGAGTGTTTAGAGGTCTGGTGGGGTGGGTGTGGGTGGGGACATCTTTGTTGAGACAAGGGGCCTGGGAGGAAGTATGGGATATTGAACAGTCAGAGGGTAGATCGGGAAGGGAATAAAATCTGGAGTGTACTATACACTGATTTTCACTGTAACCAGAATAATTTGCATTTCACTCCCAGTGAGTAAGCTTACCCACCTAACATCTCATCTTCAAGATTTGCTTCCTGTTTTCGTCATGATTGTGACTCTCCTGGAGTGAGGTGAAATTTCAGCTTAATTTTGAATTTTATATCCCCCACGGCTAAGGGTGGCATATAATTTTCATGTGGTCACTGCTTATGCACACCTTGTCATTTCAAAAATATGTATTTCTATAGGCTGTTGTTGTGTGGTGTATTTACTCTTCCTTGTTTAACTTTTTTTTATTATTTTTATTTAAGAATTTTATTCATTTGTTTACTTACTTATTTTACTTATTTATTTATTATTATTTGCTCATATAATACTTTTTGGCTGCAATTTCCTCTCTGCCCAGTTCTCCACCCCTACCCTCTCCCCAGATCTACTCCAACTCCATCCTCCACTTTCCTTTAGAAATGAACAGGCCTCCCAAGGATATCAGCTGATCACCTTGATAGTAGGTTATGCAAATATTATAAATTTTCACGTTGTTTATTCATGTTATTATTTGCATTTGCAAGCTGTGAATGTCATTAAAAACTCCTAATCTCTTCTGGATGGATGAATGCTTACTGGTAATACATGTGAAATGCTTTGGGTAACAGCCTCCGGCTTGACCTGATTCACAGAACTAGAGGATAGCAAGGTAAAGCAAATAAAGATCAAGGGCTGGTACTCAGAGCATCTGAGTATAAAACTGCAAAGCACATTACTCAGCTTTTTCAGTTTATTTTAACATTCCTTTTTCCTATAGAATACTTGCTGTAAATAGCAACATTCTGAGATTCAACAGAATGTGTAATGTCTAATATTTGATGAAAAGGTATTAACATATAGAAATTAGGATAAAGTGAAATCCAAGAATATAACTCAATTATTGGTATTATCAAACATGAACATAAGGTTAAATATAATTAGTATCTTCAAAAAATTATGATACAATGTATAATTGCTTCCAAGAATTGTAACATGTAAACACTGATTAAGTGGCAATTCTAAACATAAAAACAAAGCAATAATTCAAAAATCAAGACCCCTGGAGCTATAGATATGGTCCAGTACTAAGAGTACTGGTTGTGCTTTCAAAGGACCCAGGTTAGATTCTCATTACCCACATAGCACGTTTCCATCTGTAACTCAAGTGGATAATTTCTTCAAGCATCCATTGTCACCAGGTAAAGATATGGTACAAAACCACACAGGCTGCTAAAACATTCCTTGGCACAATATGTATAAATAAAATTCAGTAATAGGAACATGAAGAAGATGATAATATATACCATAAGATATAGGGATGAAAAAATGGCAAATAGAGTTACTGCAAGTAAAAGACACAGAGTTGATAAAAAGAAGTAATGTTGTGAGAATCCCATATGACATATGGATATATAGATAGATATAGATATGGATATAGATATAGATATACAGATGTAGATAGACAATATTTTAAAAGAAAAGGAAAATTCTCTATACTACAGAAAAATTCATGTTACCTATCTTACACAATATGCTTCAATTTGAAAAGAATAAATATGCAAATAACCACAACAAGCTGTATTAAATATGATTGATTTCCAATGTTAATAGGAAACTAATATAAGAAAATCAGAGAGAGGTGAGGTTCATTGGTTGAAGTCAACAACAATTTGAACCTAGCACCTCAAAAGAGACAGGCAATTGTAGGATAGACTAAAATTAAATTGGTGGATGAAGTCAATGTCATTACTACTATTAAACTTTAAATAATGTTAGGAAATAATATTAAACTGGCAACAGACAGAAAGCATAATATCTACAAAATAGCTATCTCTCATCCGTGGGGTCACGCTGAAGCAACTGCTGGAAAATACAGACTTTAGGTCATGATGAAGAAGCTGAAATAGAAAGTTAAAAATGTATGAAGGATTGAAGCCAGTGCTGAGATGAATGGATTGGCAGTGTCAAATATAAACAACCAAAGAGAAGATAAAAATAATGAGATTATGGAGAAAGAAGTATTTTTCAACATAGTAGGCACAAAAACTGAGGAGACTGAGATAGGCACGAGGAATTTAGAAAAATGAAACTGTACACTGTTGGGAAAATATATTATTTATATTATTTAGGAAACAAAATAAATCCAAAGGTTAGACATCAAACTTAAAACAAATTTAGTAAGATTTAAAATAGGGTAGAATATAACTAAAATGTTATCTTTTACATATTTTGAATTAAATTTATTGAATTAATTTAAGAATGATTTGTTTACAATAGCATAGTGCAGGAATACCTAGAGATAAATTCAGTAAGAAACTTGCAAATTTTTAGCTATGAAATGAAATTTTACAGAAAGGAATTAAGGAAACATAAACAGAATTTTCATGGTGTTCAAATGTTGGAAGAAGGCACTGGAAATACATCCACTCTTTATTAACTGAGCCATAGGTTCAAGGCAAAACAAAAGGCAAATTTAGCATGTTTTAAATCACTCTCTCATCTCCTTTCTATTTGTGTGTGGGAACAAATAATCTCATCTTAAAATGTGCATAGAAATGAAAAGGGCCAAAATAACCAATATAATCCTAAACAATAACAAAATTGGAAGAACTCTGATATAAGAAATCAAGGTTTACACTAATGCAACACAAATAGTAACAGATGCTTTTAAGCAATGATCGACGTAGATCTCAAGAAAAAAACCATAGTCAAACAACACATTCATATGTCTGTAATTACCAGATTATAACCAAAGTTATATTCAAGTGCTTTAGGGGAGAGGGTTTTCTTAGTATTATTTGTTTGTATGTGTGTGTGTGTGACTCTGTGTGACTCTGTGTGTGTGTGTGTGTGTGTGTGTGTGTGTGTGTTTGTGTGTGTGTGTTGACTTGGCTTATTTTAAATGAACAAAAGCTAAGAAAATTGGAAAATTAAAAGTCCATATGGTAGAAAACTTATTTTTGTTATAATTAACTCTAATCAGAAAGAGCACCTTCATGATGCCTCATACACACTTTAAGAATGTTCAGCCTTGATCTAGAGCATGGGTCTATGCTTAAGAATACTTTGTGCTTTCTCTAGCTCCTTCATTGGGGACCCTGTGCTCAGTCCAATGGATGGCTGTGAGTATCCACTTCTGTATTTGCGCAGCCCCATAGGTGGAACAACAATATAAGCTAACCAGTACCCCAAGGACTAAATCACCAACCAAAGAGTACACATGGTGGGACTCATGGGTCCTGCTGCATATGTAGCAGAGGATGGCCTATTCGGTCATCAATGGGAGGAGAGGCCCTTGGCCCTGTGAAGGTTCTATGCCCAGTGTAGAGGAATGCCAGTGCCAGGAAGCAGGAGAGGGTTGGTGAGCAGGGGGAGAGGGGAGGGAATAGGAGGGGTTTCAGAGGGCAAATGAGGAAAGGGTATAACATTTGAAATGTAAATAAAGAAAATATCTAATAAAAAAAATAAAACTTTGTGCTGGGGCTAGAAAGATGGCTAAGCAGGTAAGAGCCTTGTCTGCTCTTCCAAAGGTATTGAGTTCAAATCCCAACAACCACATGGTAATTCACAACCACCTGTATGAGATATGATGCCCTTTTCTGGTGTGTCTGAAGTAAGCTACAGTGTACTTATATATAATAATAAATAAATCTTTGGGCCAGAGAGAGCTGGACTGGCCAGAGCAAGCAGGATTGACCAGAGTGAGCAGATGTCCTAAAAATTCAGTTCCCAACAACCACATGAAGGCTCACAACTCTCTATACAGCTACAATGTACTCACGTACATAAAATAAATAAATAAATCTTAAAAAAAGAATGCTTTGCTTTTGCAGAGGATCCTGACTCAGTTCCTACCATGCACATAGTAGTTTACAACCATCTGTAACTCCAGTTCTGTTTGATATAATGCCTTCTTCAGACCTCCACAGGCACATATGTAATACACATACACATGCAAAAAATATGCATACATGTAAAATAAGTTAAATGAGTTTAAACAGTTAATAAAATCAAATTTACTAACCATGAGATGCAGTAATACCTGTTTATAAAATTAAATCTCATTGATTTCTCTGTAAACCAACAACTCATAAAAAACAACAATCACAAATTATTAAAATTTTAACGTTCATCTAAAATAGAATGAAGCTTTTTCCCAGGGAGTTCTAGAAGATTAATGGCTATAAAGCTACTACATATGAGAGGATACTTATTAATATATACCTAAAATATGTGGATATGTAAAAATATGAAGTGTTTCCCATTACAAGAAACCAAAAGTCAACTTAAGAAGTAACAATAATGCAAAGTTCTTAAAGACATTTCCTGCGAGGTATAAACAAGTACTGATGGGTATATGGAGAATATTTAGTAACATTAGCAAGTAACATCATGTAGCCCAATATGATAGTGCCATATAATCCATAGAAAAATATAAATGCAGGAATATTGCACACGCAATGTGCTCAAGGAATGTGTCAAACTCAAGAGCCTCTGTTCGTCTTTTTGTATGTGTATGACAAAAATATCATTTTGTATAAGAATTTTGGAAATTTATAAGATCAAGGACCTATTAAAGTTAAAGCTAACATTGGATAATTTGTTTGCTATTCTCACTCCCAGTAGGACAGTAAAAGGCTCAGTAAAAAGACTAACTAAAGCCACTCCTTAAAGGATTCATGATCATGTAATTTGTGTTTGTAAACTGAAAGAAATAATGATCATCAAATACACAAAAGTATCCTATACATTCCTTCAACTTCTCTTTCATAGAGTGAAAATAACAGCCCACAGCTGGTATGGCAGTCTCCCCATTAAAAGGCTGAAAAAAGGAACCATGGAACATCATCTGCTTAGGAAGAGGATCAAAACGCCAAATCACATTTATAATATCAGAAATAAGCAGAATGGCTATCTTTAGAAAAGTCTCTGGGAGGGCAAATGAGGCTTCTAAAGGACACATAAAGCACAGTTTACAACTCACTGACTGAGGGGCCCAGAACTGAAGTTTGAATTTTCAAGTCACATTAATTAGGAGTTCATTGCCACAAGTAGCTCTGAATGTGAGAACCATTAGAAGAACAACATCATCTAGATTCAGAACAAAAATCTTTGATGATGTGTCTATACAGTGAGTTACTATTATATATTTGTGAGCATTTGTGTGT
>JADRCD010217617.1:19585-36462 GCA_019843815.1 Montemys delectorum | reverse complement strand
TAGATATCCAATACAGGGACCCTGAGTAGATATGCTCAACATGTTGAGCAGATGTGAATTCCTGTGATGCTCTTTGGTGCAAAAAGAAGTATCTTTAATGAGGGCTAAGAGATCTACAATCTGTGAATAAAGAATAGGTCTAAAATGTAATTGAGAATTGTTCTGGTTTGTGAAGTGACAACAGTAAGTTCTCTTCTAGGGCCCATTTTCTCATCAACCACAAGTAGCTTGGTAGGTTTTTAGTACTAGGCGTGAATTCTCCCCAATTGAGTAGTTTTTGATCCAAATAAATGGCAATTGATTACCCCAAGATAGAAGTGTCACTGTTGTATCTCGGATGTATCTTACTTTCCTGATCATTTACAGCACCTTTAGATGCTATCCAATTTGCTTCCTCAAAGTCCTCTGTCTAAAGTGTGAGGTAGAAGATAGCACTTCATTTCTAAGTTACGGGGATAATCTCCAATGACTGCTTTCAAAAACTCATGCAGAGGTGTCTTCCATAAAACATATCTTTTCACAGTCTCCTTGCACCCTACTTTTCTCACACACACAATATTTACCTAGACAGACACAAGTCCCTTTGTCTCCTAGACCCCTAATGGAAATACATTAGCAGCAGGGGTGTTTTGTTAGACCATATATTTTCTTTCAGATTTATTATGACTGTTATTGCATGAGTAGGTGGTAATATTATTTACTGCTACTATATTAAACACATAAAAGAAAACCATATACTCCCAGCTTTGTGTCCATTATAATTGCCTCTAACTGATTCCCTTGATTACAGAATCAGTGTTAAATATTAAAGTAACACTGACATGAATATTTAATATAAGAACATGCATCCAACTTACGGATTCAAATTTAATACAAATGATGCTAATAATTAAGTTCACTATAAAATTAAAAGAGATATGAAATAAACAGCTGGGAAGACAAAATATTTATATGAATTATTCTATAGGAATACAAGACTAGTCAATAAGCAGCAGCAGACTTAATTAAAGTCACTTATGCTTTTTCCTGGATGAGTGATAAATAATACAGCCCTTCCTGCCTTATTACCAGAGGTATACTTGAGCTGTCTCATTAAAAGTGGAGGCAGGAGTTCCTTGAATTTATTTAGTTGTGTGCTGTTATATGTCTTTAATATAAATGTCACTAATTAACTGAGAGTATTCCTGCAGATTAGAAACAAAGTGGATATTAACCTTTGATAGAGAGGATACAGGGAAAAATAGTATAGCATATGAATTCTCCAAACTGTACAAAAGAGCAAAGTCCTAAATGGTTAAGCAAAATCAACTACCCAAATCAATGATTCTAATCAAGGTTAAATTTAATTTTGAAAACTATTGATTTATCATTCGAATCAATTTCTTCTTTGTAGCATTAAGATAGAAAGAGCATGGGTAGTCTTAGCTTCTCCTAAAAAGGCTCTTTTACACTTTATTATTGGAGCACTAATTTCAAATAATTGAATACAAACTGTGCTTATCTCATTCATCAGAAAACGAGGATGGTGCCTTCTAGAACATCATTTTGTAAGGATTCCATTAAGGGGTCATTTCTCATGATCATTCCCTCCAGAGTACTATGATAAACTCACAGTCCACTGTGTCTACCATGTTACCTCACTGACAGTAATACCTACCAACTATGTAACAGAAATACATTTTAGATGGGCCTGAAGGGAGAAGCAAATTCAAATCCCACCTTGGCTACCAGTGAGTTTAGGATCATGGTTAGTGCTACTTGTTAAACTTGTCACATTGTTAATCCATTGCCCTAATAAAAAGCTGCTGGACACAATAGCGACAAGAACTCAGTATGCTCATGGGTACACTGAATAGCATTTTTCCAGGAACAAAGTCAGTAATAAGTATAGACCTACAGTTAGTACTTGTTTGAATTCCATTATATGTGGCTTTAGAATCATATGGAAGTTGGTTGAGTAAGGGAAAAGGGCTAAATACAGCTTTAGTGAATGAATTGTATAACTCACTAGAAAGCCATTTTTTGTATACAGAAAAATATTAAACTCTACTGGCATTATCCAGATGTCTGTTTTTATTCCTTCCTTCCTGGTAGTAAAGACTGTAACCTAGAACGTTTTTTGTTGTTGTTGTTTTGTTGGTTGGTTTGGTTTTTTAGTTTGTTTTTTTTTTTTTTTTTTTTTTTTTTTTAGTTTATCAAGTATAAAGAAGCATTTTTTTTCTTTCTAGCACACTGCAGACCCTCTTCTTAAGATCCATATGGTTGCTCACTGACCTGGTTCTGCATTCATCCTGATATGATGCCAGCCAGGTTGTGGGTGTCTTCAGTAGCAGGGCTAGGTTTAATCTGTAGGTGATGAAGTGTCTCTGCTGTGAGGACAAGATCATATGACTATCTCTTGATTTTATTATCTACTTTAACTTCTCTTGATACTGACTATTGTTGCCGTATCTGCTATTGTTCTTTGAAAAGGGAAAACAAATGTGATCTTGAAGTTTACTTTTAAGTCCAAAAGCTGCTGTGGGCTGGATCCCCACTTCCCTTGTTTACTTAAGGTCGGGATAGGAGGAGATATTAATGGTTCTCTCTGGACCTTAAAAAAAATTGTGGTAGGTTTGGTTTGGTTTGGTTTGGTTTGGTTTTTGATGTTCTTGCCTGCATTTGTAACAACCCCTGTAGGCTTTGAAATATCAAGTGACCATTCCCTCAACAGTTTAGATTCTTCCAGATGCTCAGCAAGACCTTTGCTGCCTATCGATCTCAGTCCCTTTGCTGTGATTGCCTTAATAAAACACTGCAATCACAGCTAAAATTTTAAGTGCCCACTGTGCACTGTGATAAGCCGTTCATCTATATCATTTAGCTAGTCTATATCCTATGTTAATTACTCAGTGATTAAAAGTATCTGCGTCATTTAGATGAAACTCTGAGTGTAACCATGCTAAACAAGATTCATTAGGAATGCTTACTTTCAAAGCATCTATAAAATCGTGGCAACAGCATTGAGGCTCACTTTTCCTCCCCAGATCCCTTCTTATTTATCTGAACTATCGAGAACAATTCTGGTTCTGAAGTGAAGGAAGCAACTGCTGCATTAATGCTGGGTGTTACAAATTACCATGAAACTAATAGCCTCTAAAATGATGTTTATCACTGTCCTGTAGACTAGATTGCTCACATGATAGTGGTGATTCTTGAGATTTAAGTAGGGAAGGAGGTATATTAAATATTTTTTAAAAATTTCTCTATCAAATTATATTATGTCCTTCTTATAAGTCATGCATAATAAAAGAATTTTTGGATAAAACCAAAAATAGTGGATAATATTACTGAGTTCAAAAAATTTGTGACTATAAACAGTTAACAGATAAGTCTTAGTAAATGGCTATGCTGTCAATGGAGGTACTCATGTATCAAGAGTCTTTCTTCAGTAGTGAGAGCTGAAAGAATAGGACATGGGAAGACTTGGACTGAGGGTACAACAAAATTCACATGTTTAGAAGGGGAGGTATTTAGAATATTGAAGAGAATTTATTTTGTTTTCTCTCTTTGAGAAAATTATGTGATCATTATGTATTCCTTCATTTAAATTAAAACATAGGAGACTTATATTGGTTCCAGATATTTTAAAAATTCCACCATAATCTTTGGGTGGCTCTCAAAAAAAGCTGATGTATTTAAATACTTATTTTAATACTTATATATTTAAATATCTAGTTGGTAGACCTGTTTGGGAAGGATAAGGAGGTATGGCCTTGTTGGAGTAGACATAGCATTGTGCTCTGAAGTCTCAAAAGACTCACTCTATTCGTAGAATCCCTCGCTGCCTCAGCTCTTCCTATTACTATGCCCTTAGTGTTATCATGGATGCTAACTCTTGGCAACTTTAAGCCCCAAATTGCATTCTTTCTTTTGTAAGTTGCCTTTTGCCACAGTATCTTATTACTGCAATAAAAATATAACTAGGATGGTCTTTAAATTTTAAAATTCCTATCTCAGGGAGGTTGGTGAGCTAATGTGTCTGAATACAGGAGATTGAAGACAGAAGCCAAGTATATTAAAGAAAAAGCATTATTGTAGCATTTCCAAACTTAAGACAGCAGAGGAAAAAGTAGATGACAGTAATTATAGTAAGAGTAATTGGGGTAAAGAGTTAAGAAAATTAAGAACATCATCAGCTACAGAGATATGATGGAGAAAGGAGACAATCAGTGAGGTAAAGAAATACAGGTAAAAAAAAATAAGAACATGAGAAAAGAGCTTTTGACTTTAATGAAAAGACGTATTTAATGATCATCCCAAGAGCAATTTGAATGATAAGCATGTAGGTAGGAAAACTAGCTCTCCAAGAATAAAGGGAAGTTAAATTGATGTAATATAAAAGGAGTTGGCAAATATTTCTAACACAGGGATAAGTCAAGGGTGAAGGAGCTTTTACTCTTGGATATGGGACACTTAACACAAGCTTGCAATCACAGGGAGTGGGGAGAAGTGAAGATGAAGCCATGGGGCAGATTAATGGTAAAATTATATTTCAAAGGAACATAGCAAACTAATGTTGAATATTATTTACATGGTAATACTTAGACAGGGAAAAGATTGTGTTTTGCTCAGAAATAGAGGCTTAATTTAGTGAAACAGGGAAGCAATAGTAAACTGCAAATAAATACTATTTTAAACTATTTTAAAAGGTGTTACGGTACTATTCCCCAGGAAACTTTGATCTTTTTTTAACAATATTTGAAAGACCAACAATGAAAAGGAGAGGTGTTGCCTTCAGCCAAGTAATATCTATGAAAGGCATCAAGGAAATAAAATTATATGAAAAAGCAAAGTATTTATAATGCTGTGAGGACAGGGTCTAATAGAGTTAAATGAAGCTTAAAGAAGGCTGGACACTAAAATATTTATGAGTAAATCCTGTTTTCCTATCACAGTAAGGACCTATACAACCTCATCTCTAGCCATTACTTGTAGCTTTGCCAAAAGCGATGCATATGAGACCCCCAAGATGTGCAAGTATGATAGACTGTAAGGTATTGGTTGGTATTATTGCTGTTTCAGAGTCTTAGTATACCTGATGTAATCTTCACAGACTATCCAGTAGAAAATTTTAATTGTTATTCCAAGGATTGAACTTGGGTTATCAGACTTCAAGAGCTTTTATATAGGATTCATTCTAATGTACCCAAATACTTTTCTTTTTCCTTTTCCCCATTCTTCACTGCATCTCCAGTTGAGTAAAAGCTCTGTGCAGGAAAATGGCACAGTAAACACAGCCTCACTCACAGAACAACTACATCACAGATATTCAGTAAGAATGTTTAGTTAAGTGATGGGAGTAAAAGGATAAAGAGATTAAATAATGATGGAAGAACTTCACTGGAACAAGTGAGGAAGGAAAATTTAGAATCCAAAAACAGAAACTACAATTGTATAAAATGCTTCACCCATGTCTTCAAACGTAGTAGTGGTAAATACTGACTGAATCTAATGCATGGCCTCTGGATAAATAAACGATGCAGAATGACAATGGAGAATGATTGCCTTCAGGGACTGTAAGGGTCATAGATTTAATTACTTATGTTCCCAGAGTGATTCTGGAGTTTAAAGGGTAAGGTGAGCCATGTAGAAAACTAAAAGTTTTCTACCCTGTCCAAAATGGCTGCCCACCTACTTACACAAGTAAGTTATAGTTTATTCAAGACATGAAAAAAAAAAGTATATATTTAATTTATTTTATTCTTTGGGTACTGTCTATTACAAAATAGTTGTGTATGACATTACTGTAGATTAAGTTACTTTGATCCAGTTTCCTTGTGCCTGCATCATTATTTTCTTAGTATCATCCATTCCTATCATTTGCATTGTCTTCGGGGGCAATATTTGTCTCAAACATCCATAGACCTGCTGATCATTACGTTATATATTCACATTCTGTATTCTTTGGAATTTTTTTTGGCCCCCCTTTTATCTTCCTTATCCCTAATGCAATGGGATTTTCTCTATTTGCTGCTGGAGGGTATTCAATTAATGGTCTATAACTATAATGAAACAGGGAAGGTTTGGCTGAAGTTAACATTTTTTGTTAACAAAATAGCCCAGAAGTATCACTTGGCTATATGCTTTCTTTCCCTTTCTTTTCTGCTTCTGAGACACAATCAGACAAAGTGAAAGAATAAAACAAGTTCAAGCAAAAACGTAAACATATCTGCTGGCTGAAAAGAGTAGCACCTAGATGTGAAAAATAGTCCAACTCACATTTACTGTTTTACAGCACCGAGATACAAATAACATGGGCAGAGACTAATGCTGCGCTTGCACAGAGCCCTGTGTGTGTGTGCCTTCGAGTCCCTTGGTGGTTTTTTAAAAAATGTTTTTATTCAAAGCAGATCTCATTATCAAGAAAAATATCCCAGTTTTAGAATTTCCCACCGTGCACCTCTTGGAGTCTCCCTCATTTCCAATGGGAAAACTCTTTACTTCGCCTACAAGAAAAAGAAAATGTACAGGGCCAAAGGAAAAACAAAGACAGAATAAATTTTAATTTCCTGAAAAATAAGGTTGTGTACCTGTCGGGTTATATTTATCCCACTGCCCTTTGGTGGCATTTTCCAGTGACATCAGCTAAGATTCAAAATTGCTTCTATAGGTCCCCTAAGAAACTGAGAACATTATTAATTTAAAAACATTCTAATCTATTGAAAGAAAACTCTTCCTGATTAAAATATTGGGATTTCTCCCCACTTCTCCAGCCCATTTGTCGCTTTAAATGAATCCACATTTCATTTTCTTTATCTAGTCCGTATCATCCAAAAAGCCATCTGCTATTTCCTTTATGGAAAATAAAACCTACAATTAGTGTCTTGTTCAACTTTTCTTTCTTAAAAAAAAAAAAAATAGGAGGGGTGAACAATTATGCAAATCCTCTGCAATTTAGTTTCAAATACTCTTTGTAGTGTGATGAGCAATTTTCCTTAATACAAACCCAGCTTTTTTGCCAAGACTTGTACTAATAGTTTTTTAAAGAGAACTTTCCCTTTTCATCACATGAAATATCACCTAATGTAAACTTTTCAAATGCATGTAGAGAATATAGTTAACATTGGTCTTTGTATTGTAGAAGGAAAACAATCACTATATATATATATATATATATATATATATATATATATATATATATACATATGTCATCCTTTAAAACATAATTTCTCAAAGTGTTTCTTCTGCCTTAAGCATCCCTATTCCTTCCCCCTTAAGAAATGCCTAATAATAAGCACTATAAGGAGATAGAGAATGCTGAGCCCTTTGTGTTTTACTGAAGTATAGTATCAGGAATGTAGTTTACCTATGAATGCCAATTTGTTGTTTGATTCTACTTGGCCCTCAGTAACTAATATGTAATTAAACTCAATTCATTCCTGACTAGCTAATGTGAGGTGTGTGGATTTGTTTTGCTAACAAAGCAAATGCCTACAAAGTGAAGTCCTAATGATATTTAAGGAAAAAGTTTATATATAATATATATATTATACATATAATATATATTATATACATATACATTATACAATTATACAATTTATACAATATATTATACAATTTATATATATATATGTATATATATAAAAATTGAAACCATCCTATGAAATAAAAATACAATACTAATCAGAAATTATGTTGTAAAACTGATCTACTGATTAAGCAGATCTCTTAGAAAGAGATCTCTTAGAAAGAAAGGAATAGAGATACAGTTTCCTGTTTGTTATGATAGAAAGAATGTATATCACTTTTGACTATTCACAGGTTGAAATTAGGATCAAAGAGTGGTTATAACTGTTGGTTTTGTAATAGTTACAGAAACTTAACTTGATTTAAATGTGCCAGTGAATCCCAAAGGTTCCTGCTTTCTTTATTAACTTTGTATACCTGCTTGGTACATTTTCATACCCAGGAGCACTACTTCAAGGCTTAATTTCCTACCTAAGACCTCAGGAACACTATACTAAACCTAATGGTACTATCACACAGAAAAAAAATAGGATCCACCACAATAGTAATAAACAGAATACTATAAGTATACATGTAACTTAATTAGCTATATAGCAATTCATATCTAATTTAATATATAATTAATTATGATATTTAACCTGAGTATATATCTTGCTCATTTGTTGGGTGTTGTATAGATTTTACACATGTACATATTATAATTTGGTGCAGAAACTATGTAGTTTATGCTATGAATATAATCAATTGATACTACATAATATACTATTAAATTTACCTGATGTCATATTTGCAAAATCGTTATAACTACAGGAGTTTATTTCAATTGTTTGCTGAGCTACACAATAAATGAAATTAAAGATTTGAACCTTGGTAGATACACACAAGGCCACATGAATCTTTCTGTGAGTTACCAGTTTCCTGGAGGAGGTAGGGAGGGATTAGTAGATTGTCTTACTCTGCATAGAGGACAGGTGGAAATAAGTGACTTCAGCAGCTGCCACGGAGGCTTAAAACTCAGCAATTGTTTGAGACAGAGTGATCCATGTTTCTATCACTTCATCTGCCTCTCTCAAATGTTTCTGTCTGTTATCCTTATATTCACAACCACAGTCCTTCCTGTTTTGCCACAACAGATGGTAGAGGAAGACCTGAAACCCCAGTGTAACTAATTGAGCCTTCCAACAGTTGTTCTGAAATCAACTTCTCCCTACATGAGATGTCCATTTGTGCATGCTATCTAAGCATTTGCTGATGTGCGGTAGCTCAGTTTCCTTCCATAAAATTACGTCTTATGTATTAATTCTATCATGCCATCATAAACAAAAACACAGTGCAGCTTTATATGTTTAACTCTGTGGTTTGAAAACTTTTAGTGACAGAAAGTATTGAAGGATAATATCGTAAGCATTCTCTTATTTTGTACCAAAAACTTAGTACTGATTTGCCATGAATATGCCTCCTTCATATGTGTGTACATGTATTTATTAAACACTTACAAACACAAACACATATACATTTTTCCTCCTTCTCTACCCCTGTAAACCATTATAAAGAATAATTGAGAAGGCAACTAGATATTCCATCCTGAATGAGGTAACCAAATCACCAAAGAACACACATGGTATGCACTGACTGATAAGTGGGTATTAGCCCAAAAGCTCAGAATACCCAAAATACAATTCATAGACCACATGAAGCTCAAGAAGGGGGACCAAAGGATACACTTGTCCTTCCTAGAAGTGGGATCAAAATACCCACAGGAGGAGTTACAGAGACAAAGTGTGGAGCAGAGACTAAAAGAAAGGCCATCCTTCCTTCAGTCTGCCCTACCTGGAGATCCATCCCATATATAGACACCAAACCCAGCCCCTATTGTGGATGCCAACAAGTGTTTGTTCATGGGATCCTGATATAGCTGTCTCCTGAGAGGCTATGTCAGAGCCTGAAAAATACAAAGGTGGAAGCTCACAGCCAACCATTGGACTGAGCACGGAGTCCAATGGAGGAGTTAGAGAAAGGACTGAAGGAGCTAAAGAGGTTTGTAACCCCATATGAGGAACAATAATTTTAACCAACCAGACCCCTCAGAGCTCCCAGGGACTAAACCACCAACTAAAAAGTACACATGGAAAGACCCATGGCTCCAGCTGCATATGTAGCAGAGGACATCAATGTGAAGAGAGGCCTTTGATCCTGTGAAGGCTCAATGCTCCAGTGTAGGAGAATTCAAGGGCAGGGAGCCGGGAGACTGTGCATGGATTGGGGAACACCTTCATAGAAGCAGGGGAAGGGGGGATGGGATAAGGATTCTTTGGAGGGGAAACCAGGAAAGGGGATAACATTTGAAATGTAAATAAAGAAAATATCTAATAAAAATTTTCAAAAAATAGAATAATCAGGAAATATTCTTGCATATTACACTACACTAAAGCTGTTCTGAATGATTTAAGCTGAGCAAAATTATGTAATTCATATGTTACATACCTGGTTTTCTATAGTATTTTATATAATACATATTTTTCAACCTAAGAATGAGTCAAAGCACAAATAAAAGAGTGCCTTCCAGTCAAAAAAGGATTGACACACTTATGAATCCATAGAGACCATGGCTACATGAACAGGACAGACCAAATGAAGTCCCTAGAATGGGACTGGACTATGTCATGAACCTCCATCCCTAATAGAATCTATTTCCAAGTGTCATCTGTTCACAAAGGAAGTGTTAGTTTTTTTAATAGAATTTCACTAAGTATACAAACCATATTTAAAAGCAGGCCTTATGACCAACAGTAGATAACCAACACACAACCAACTGGGTGGTAAATTTGGAGATATTTTGTCTCCATGATCCTTGGTTTGGGTTTTTTTTTCTTTTAACCTTATTGGTCTTTTGCTTATATATTATGATTTTTAGTTTTGTTTCATAAGTTCTGTGTGTGCCGGTGTGTTTCTGCATGTGTGTGTGCGTTTCTCATTTTTTTCTTCACCTTTTACTGTTTGTTTCATTCTGTTTGTTCTTTAATTTTCTAAAGAAAGGCTGAAACAAAGTGTAGAGTTAGATAGATGGAGAGTGGGGATGGCCTTGGAAGAGATAAAGGAGAAGAAATTGATCAGAATATAGTATATAAAAAATATTTCAATATAAAGGAACTATCATAAAAAGAATATGTCAAATATCCAGCCTTGACTTATTGCTATCAAAGTTTTAGCTTGAAGATCTTACCAGTTCTTCATATTTTTCATAATAGTGATATATTTATTTGTTTGCTTGCTTGTTTGGCACAGGATTTTTCTATGTAGCCTTGCTATCCTGGAACTCATTCTATAGTTCAGGCTAGACTCAAACTCAGAGATCTGCCTGTCTCTGCTTCCTGAATGCTGGACTTAAGGCATGTTTGCCTGACATGATACTGAATTTTTAATGACTTCAGGCTATTTTCTTCCCATTGTATCATACAATGTGGCTAATATTGTATGCTAATTATTTATTTGATTCTTTATAATTAAAATTAAATATTACTAACAAGGATATTATGTTGCTGATATCATGTAGCTTTGTAAAAACAAAAGTTTGTTATAATTTTCACAGTAGATTATTTATTTTGTTTCATAAAGGCATGTGTCAAACATGAAAGCATAAAACATAAAGAATGTTCTTTATGTTAATGTGTTTTATATTATAGTATTGATATTTATAACTTTAAAGACAAATATAAGATGTACTTTTTACCACCATATGGCTATATTTTTACCTCCTTTAGTTAAATATCAATTTTATAAAACCATTCAAATTTGGCTTTGATTTCATCAAATGAAGAAATTCATCCAGATATAATCTTATATTTTCACCTTGCTTGCCCATTGTATAGATATCTATAAATAGGACATCTCTTTAACTTTTTAAATTTGAAATATACTTGAGTAAAAACTCTTTTAAAATCTTCATTTTGTTTACAATCAGCATTAGACTAGATTATAATTATTTACAGTTTTACAATTTGTGTATGCCACTTACACATGCTAACTCCCCATGAGTAATGGGTAAGTTAACTCAGAGTTACCTTATTGTTCTTGAGAAAACCATATTTGCATAGTTATTATTCTCTAGAAATATCATTAAAAATTAAGTCTCTAGTATACAGTGGTGTTTAACATAATTGGCAGTCAATAAAATATATTGTTCATGCTATAAAAGATGAAATACAGGTTTTGATTTAATATGTTATTATTACATAACTGAATTCACTTTGTGGTATAGCCATTTCTTCCTTAACTTCATTTAATTATATCAGTCTAAGCAGGAAATGATTTAATAGATATATTTGCATTGTTAATTAAGTCTACTGATGCTTCATTTGAAACTGGGTCTTACTCCACAGCCATGACTGGCCTCTAACTCAGTATGTAAAATAGGCCGGCCTCAAACACACAGAGTTTCACTGACCTCTCTTTCCTATATGCTGACAAATAAGCTATAAGCACTATGTCTGACTTACTGTACATTGTAAAATCTATTATACATCTTTCCTCCAATGTATTTAAAATACTGAGGAATGCTGAATTGAAGTTACGATATTCTGTTTTTTTCTTGCTATTGTTGCTGTTACAGGAGGCTCTGATTATGGCAAGTATGGATCACCCACACCTAGTTCGCCTGTTGGGTGTGTGTCTAAGCCCCACTATCCAGTTGGTTACTCAGCTGATGCCGCATGGCTGCCTACTAGATTATGTCCATGAACACAAGGATAACATCGGATCACAGCTGCTGTTGAACTGGTGTGTCCAGATTGCTAAGGTAAGTGTTACCATTTCCTATGAAAATGATATTTGAGAGTTTAGTTGATCTAGAAGAATCTGACAACTGAAATTATGTCATAGCTTTTCACATTTTAATATAACTAACTTCTATTGCTATGTTAAATGACATTGGTGTAAGTATTTTATTGTAGACCATGGATCAGACATATAAGCTAGTTATATTTGCTTCTAGATTATTTTTCCAAGGTATTCATATTAGATTGACTAGATGACACAATACAGAGCACAACAGTCAAATGGAATAACTGAAGTACTAAACTTGTTTAATTTTTTTTGTTCTTTCATACATGACATCCCAACCACAGTCTCCTGTCCCTACACTCCTCCAGTCACCTCAGTATCCCTGACATATTTTCTAATGGAGTCATGTTAGCAAACAAAATCAAAAATGTAAAGATTCAATGTCATAAACGTTCCTTTTTATTTTTTATTAGAAGACCCTATAAAATTATCAAAATCATAAATTAAGCTTAGTGGTAACTCCATCTATATACTGAGCCAGTTCTCCTGCCTATTCATAGCTCTAAGCCTTGTTGTTTGTTGCTGCTGCTGCTGCTGCTGCTGTATTTGGAAAGCCTGCCATTGAGTGAAGGCCAGGATTTTTCATTTTTTCTGAGACCTTTTCAGAGCTATGATTGCTCCTTTTACATTATTGTCACTTATTTTTCTGGTGCTGTCTTTGTTTGCAAGTTTATCAACAGAAAGTTGGATTGTCTTTTTTGTTAGGTGATAAACCACTGACATTAGTGGAAGGAGAGTTATAAAATAATGTCAGTGATGAGGCTGGAGAGATGGCTCAGCAATTAAGAGCACTGGCTGCTTTTCCAAGGACTTGATTTCCATCCCTAGCATTCACGTGGCTGGCTACTCTTGTTTGCAATTCTAGTCCCAGGAAATCTGACACGCTCTCTGGACTGCGCAAGTACTGCAGTACTGTGTTGAAAGTTATTGAAACCAAAGGAGGTAGTAGGGTCTACCTGGAAGAGGAAGTTCATTCAGTGCATTCCTTTAAGGTTGTAACTGGTCCTTGGTGCCTTTCTAGCTTTCTGCTTCCTGTCTATCATGAGATGAACAGCCTTCTCGAACTACTTACATTCTGACTCAGAATTAGCATAGAAACAATGGAGTCAAGGACTGTAAATTCTTGGAAATTGTTGGTTAAAGTATGGCTTTTCTTTTTAAAGTCGTTTTCTCAAGTATTTTGCTTACAACGATGCTAAAGTGATCAATAGATACAAAGGTGGACTGATATATTCATATATGTATATATACTGAATGTGTGTATATAAAGTCATATATATATTTATATACACTCATATCTATATATGTATATATAGATAGATACACATACATATACACACACACACACACATATATATATATATATATATATATGTATATATGTTAGAAGTGGTGACTTTCACCTTTTAATAATTATTTAATAATTATTTTGCCAGCATGTTTGCCTGTAGTCCCATATATCCAGTGCTTGCACAGGCCAGAGAGGGTGTCAGATTTCTTTTTTTACCCTTTTATTTTTCTCCAATACTTAGTATGTGGAATGACAGAAGGCTAAGTTTTTGTTGGTTCAGCCATTTACTTCTGTATGAATAAAAATGAACTTCAAGTCTGAAGGTCTGATGCAAGTTAAATGCACATAATGATGTTAGACATTTCTGACTTGTTTCTACTTAATGCCAGATACTGTTGCATATAAGACTTCATCCACTGCACATGTATACAAACTACAAAGTCAGAAAATGATGACCTGCTCTTGCTTAATATACTAAATGATAATTAGTGTTATTTAGAAGTCTGTTAATGTCTTTTGAATGAGACAGCTCTTTTACTGTGTTTTGATAAAAGAATATACTTCATAAAGGCAGAATAAAAGATGAAGAGTTTAATTATAATTCATAACATTCTTGCTACAACTAATCTCTGTATCATGACAATGACAATCTATTATTAAAAATTGACATACAGATTTTTTGTCTTTTCACTTCATAAAAGTGAAGTCTCAAATCTTTTAAGAAAACCAGTAGGATGGTTTTAGATCATGGCAAAATTTAGGCCACAGTAAATACCTACAAGGACTCTTCAGGATACTAGACTAATGATAAAATTTGTCCTCAATTATGTTACATATACCAAGTGCTCCATACAAGTTTTTGCTACACTAATTTTTGGTCTCTGTTTCTCAGATTCATGTTTCTTAATTAGAGATTTGTTAGTTGACTTTTGGTGGATAATTATCTTTGTCAAGTCATGAGGTATTCACTATTTTATTAATAAAAACACATACTAAATATTTTATTCAGTGTTCTGCCTACAAACAAAACTGATAGGATGCATATAGATACAGAAAGAGATTTACTAGAAATAATGTATTTGTAATATTAAGCAACTAAGTTATGAGACCCTTAGAGATTTAAGAGAGCCAATTCTACAGTACTAGTCCCAGTTCAAAGATCTGAGAACCACTATGTATTTGTATTCCAACTCAAATCCATCACAGTCAAAATCATGGAAAAGTCAGTTTGGGATATCAAACCCATGTCTGGGTACAGGAGAAAATGAGATCTGTAGTTCGAATGCAATCAGGCAGAAGGAGATTGCCCCGCTCATAAGTCAGGTTGTTTTATTTTATTCAAATCTATAACTGAATAGATCTACAACCACCCTAAAATTAGGCTAGCCAATGTACTTTGGACTTCAGTCTAACAAGGTAAATGTCAATTTCATCAAAATTTGCTCATAGACACATTGGAAATCATGTTTAACCAAATATCTGGGTGCCTCCTAGCTCAGCTCAGTTTAATTGACATATACAGTTAAGTATCATGCTGAGTTACGGTAGAACAATGCTTATACTCCACTGAGGAAGGTTGACACAATAACCATGACAACACAAAGCACTGTTTTATGTATTGAGCAATGTGACATAGAACCTCCTAGGAGTTATTATGACAGAATTTATCAGGAAGTAGCCTCTATTTCTCTTTAGTTTACTGCCAACATTTACTATCTCCAATAACTTAGACAGTATTCTAGATGGCTTCAATCTGTTTTCTCTACAGTAGAACAGACAAGACTTTAATGCTATTAGGATGGCTAAGTGTGTGATGTAGAAGATAGGCATGCTAAGAGGAATTCTGTTCTTAAAAGACTGTTACTTCACTAGGGATGATATCCTCCTGATCCATCCATTTGTCTAAGAATTTCATAAATTCATTGTTTTTAATAGCCTAGTAGTACTCCATTGTGTAAATGTACCACATTTTCTATATCCATTCCTCTTTTGAGGGACATCTGGGTTGTTTCCAGTCTCTGGCTATTATAAATACGGCTGCTATGAACATAGTGGTGCATGTATCCTTATTACATTTTGGAGCATCTTCTGGGTATATGCTCAGGAGTGGTAAAGCTGGGTCCTCTGGTAGTACTATGTCCAATTTCCTGAGAAACTGCCAAACTGATTTCTAGAGTGGTTATACCAGCTTGCAATCCCACCAGCTATGGAGAAGTATTCATTTTTTTCCACATCCGAGCCCAGAAGCTCAAAATACTCAAGATACAATCCACGACCACTAGAAACTCAAGAAGAAGGAAGACCAAAGTGTGGATACTTTGATCCTTCTTAGAGGGGGGAACAAAATACCCATGGAAGGAGTTGCAGAGACAAACTATGGATCAGAGACTGAAGGAAGGACAATCCAGAGATTCCTCCACCTGGGAATCATTCCCATATTCATTCACCAAACCCAGACTCTATTGTGGATGCCAGCAAGTGCTGGCTGACAGGAGCCTGATATAGCTGTCTCCTGAGAGGCTGTGACAGTGCCCGACTAATACAGAAGAAGAGGCTCACACCCATCCATTGAACTGAGCATAGACTCCCCATTGAAGGAGCTATAGAAAGGACTCAAGGAACTGAAGGGTTTGCAGCCCCTTAGGACAAACAACAATATAAACTAACTATTACCCTCAGAGCTCCCAGGGACTAAACCACCAAAAAAAAGTACACATGCTGGGACCCATGGCTCCAGCTGCTTATGTAGCAGAAGGTGGCCTAGTTGGTCATCAATGGGAAGAGAGGCCCTTGATCCTGTGAAGGTTCTATGCCCCAGTCTAGGGGAATGCTAGGGCCAGGAAGCAGGAGAGGGTGGGTTGGTGAGCAGGGAGAAGGGAGAGGGAACAAATTTTTTTTTCCAGAGGGGAAACCAGGAAAGGAGATATCATTTGAAATGTAAATAAAGAAAATATCTAATTAAAAAAAAGATGTTACTATACTGAAGCAAAACAATATTATTTAAAATATAATATCATCAAAATAACTTCATAATGACTCCTCCAGAAAGACAGCATAGTGCAGTAGAAACATTATCAACATAAAATAATCTGGATCTGGATGCAAAGTCATACTTATGAATACTTCAGCTACCATTTCTTACTTTTTACTTCACTCTGATTGACAGAGTCTTTCTTAGCTTACAGACAGTCCACATATGATATGGTCCTAATACAGCTTACCTAAAGAAACTCATGAA